>MJUT01038714.1:114407-133879 GCA_002080005.1 Gigantidas platifrons | reverse complement strand
TCATCATCCAGCTACCCGGATAATGTCTCTATACTGTCATATGACAGGAGAAGTCATCATCCAGCTACCCGGATAATGTCTCTATACTGTCATATGACAGGAGAAGTCATCATCCAGCTACCCGGATAATGTCTCTATACTGTCATATGACAGGAGAAGTCTTAATCCAGCTACCCGGATAATGTCTTTAGACTGTCATATGACAGGAGAAGTCATCATCCAGCTACCCAGATAATGCATCTATACTGTCATATGACAGGAGAAGTCATCATCCAGCTACCCGGATAATGTCTCTATACTGTCATATGACAGGAGAAGTCATCATCCTGATAATGTCTCTATACTGTCATATGACTTGAGAAGTCATCATCCTGATAATGTCTCTATACTGTCATATGACAGGAGAAGTCATCATCCAGCTAAAGCGGCTCGGGATATTTGCCTCTCCTCTCAACCGGTATTTTTCGCTAATAGCCCTCACTAACAGGGTATATTTGTATACAATGACATGGTTGCACAAACTTTGATTAGATTTTAGTCTCAATAGTAAAAACTTGATTGACATAAAATTATTTGAAATGCACATGAAATTTATATTTACAGTTGATCAGTTTAATTGAGGTTTGTGTAACGGCCCAGTCCAGCTAATATGATTCAATCATTTCCTTCTTAATAATAAGACATCTTATTAAAACATGCACAAATGTACATCTTTTTAAGATAAAAACATTATTTATAGGATACTTCACTCTGCAGATTGACTGGAGGTTTCTATTATGGCTTCTAAACTGGGACTTGCAGATCGGATCAAAGATAACAACTGCGATGGAAATGTATGGTAATCTATCTTTCTACACTTTATACGGGATCTCTGAACATAAAAGGGACTGTCGTGGTCGTATGGTAGTTGGATTTACAACTACTTTTTACCTGTGCAATCAGTGCCTATCATCACTAAAGTTGTGAGTTGGAATCCCGCTCATAAAGAGGCATACTCGATACAACATTATGTGATAAAGTTTGTCAGTAACTTGCGACAGGTCGGTGGTTTTCTCCGGCTACTCCGATTTCCTGCACCAATAGAACTGACCGGCACAATATAACTGAAATATTATTGAAAGTTGCATTAAATACTATAATCCTAATCATGAACATAAAAAAAAAAAACCAACATTTCACCAACGTTATAACAAGCTTCAAGTTTCGAGTTCATTAATACACTCAGACAGTTATTATATTGTAACAAGATGCAGTTTACACAATACATTTACAATTTAACAATGGCGAACAAGATATTTATACGGCAATTGGTAACTTTAGAGCATTGATAAAGGGGGTCGTATAAACTTGCTTTATACTGGACAATGCCCTGTATAAAGCATTTAGGCCACGCCCCTTTTTGGAAATTTTGCTTTATACTGGACAATGTCCTGTATAAAGTATTTTTTAAATGGGGCCCATGACGGGGAATACGAATTTTAATTATTTTTTTCATATAGAAAACAGTGAGAAAAAATATAATATTGCAGTATAAAAACAATATAGGTATGATGTCTTTTTATATGAGATTTATTTGTATTCGGCACGAAACAGGGGGACTGCTCGGCAGAGCCTCGCAGTACTCCTGTTTCTTAGCCTCATCCAAATAAATCTCATATAAAAAGACACCATACCTATATTGTTTAAATACACAATTCGAACATAACGTATATACAATCTATAGAATTTAAATGTAAAGATAGACAACTCCATATTTTAACAGATATGATATTAATTACAATGTTACGAAAATGCTGAAGTTGCTTTATGGATTTACTTACCTTTACGATTAAAACAATATATAATTGATACCTGACATTTCTTACTGTAAGTATACATATAATATTGTTAAATTAGATGTCAGTTGTGATAAATAGACAGTCATCTTTAAACTGTAATCATGGGGAAGATCAGATTTGAAAGAATAAAATGAAAAAAACAAAAAATACCACACTGTCGGAACAATTCCAAAATCCAACAGAAAAATCTTAGATGGAGACAAAATCTATACCCCTAACCAGGGCCTCCAAGATATATCATACAAGGCGGAAAAAGACTACATTGGGACCCCGGGGACAGGCTGAGAATTGAGGATTTGATGTCCAATAGAACAACTGGTAAACTTTCATAAGTGATTTATTTCGTGTGCAGCAGAATGTCCAGATAACAAATATTTTATACAAAGCAGTGACAAACATAATAAATTAATGGAGCAAGGTGTTACTTGTTAAGTTGGCCCTTCAGAGATTTACAGGTCCCTTCTTGTCTATCAGGGCCCCGGACCGATATACCGACTGAACCCCTTCTCATAGGCCCTGCCCCTAACACACAAATACACAACCCCCTAACTTTCTTGGCTTGCTACAGGTAATTCAATAAAAAGTGGAAGTGGTTAAGCTAGTTTTATGGACCTATAAACATCTCTTATTAGAAATATGATGCGGTCCTCCAAGTGCTTTCCACATGTGAGTAAAATGCCAACCCTCACATATAACTGGACGAACAGCGCTATTATAAGGATCGCTATAATTCATCATTCATTAATTCATATTTCTATTTTACACAGCCGTGAAATATTAGAACTTGTTTCCAAGTATGGATCTCTTGACATGTCTTTGGTATGTAATAAACACTCGCCCATTGGATATACATTTTGACGTGTTGTATATGTTTAAGGGATAATTGGCAAGATTAAAGCACATCAACATTCTTGTTTTTTTCCCTATTATGCAAATCTATTTTATTTCTTTTACTTTATATGGCATCGTTTTCACTTAATTAATAAAGATTTGAAGATGCCAAAGAGGTAAATGGAAGAAGGACAGACAATAACCAAAAGACAGACAATGAGCTACAAAACATTATACAGAAAACTACATGTTCAGCATCCCTACCCCTTCTGAAAAATAAACACAACAAAACAAGAAAAAGAAAACCCAACAAAGGCGAAGACATGGGCTCAGGAAGGACAAACAGTTTCTGGTCCTCTAGCGGTATCCGTCGCGTTACTCTTGTCAAAAAGCCGATCAATAAAAAAGGAACGAATTGTGATTAAGACAAAGGTAACATATCCGTGGTCGTTTGTGACACATATATTCTGTTAAGGTTAATCATGTTATGATGGCGACAGTAAAACTTTCAAAGTGATTACTTCCGCTTAACCACTAGCAACCCTTGGTACAGTAGCTTTCTTGTTAGCAGCATCCTTCTATCAAGGAAAGCATTATAGACACCACAACCACTGGAATGTAATATTCATCTGAGAGAAATATTCTCTCTATGCAGATGCTGCTGGAATGTTGCTATATTTAAATGGAAAGTTCACAATGGGAAAATTGAAATAATCTCTTTCGTCGCAAAACTTCATTTTAAACTGGCCCTCAGTACAATTTCTAGATGTGTGTCAAGACATGACCAGATCTAGGTGCATCTGTAGTATCTTTTATTTCAAGCTCAGTGTGATAAATACGATCAACTTAACCAACAATTGCCCTTAAAGATTGTCAGAAGCATACCCAAGAAAGTATCCACGAATATTAACTTACATCATTAAGTTATTTCATGTAGTAATAAATAAAAAGCGAAAATAAACATATTTTTATTATTAGTTTGGAAATTAGTCTGATTGTATGAAATTATATAAAGTATCAGCAATATTGTACTCGGGCAAAAGTGTTTTAAATTGAAAAATGCCAAAAGACAAAATACTATCGACATGGATGGAAAATAAAACGATTGTAAAGACAACCATTGTCATATCATACCAATAAAATAGTATTAATTGATTGATACTTACAAGCAGGAAGATGTACATATCTTTTAAATATACAAACAAGCAAAAAAAACAAAGACTACAAAACCAAAACAAATATTAACAAATTAAAACAAAAAACAACAAAACAAAACAAAATTATTTTTAATGAAGATTTTCTTTTGGTCGACAAGGGTTTACCTGATTTTAGACCTCCAGAAAATGTCTTGGAATCATTAAGTAATGCAGCGATTGGCGAAAATTACATGTTAAACCATTACTCGAGAGCTTATGTAAGTAATATAATTATATGTTACTTGTAACAGTGTTATCGCTATATAGGTCCGATGTTTTCAGCCTATCTTTTGATCGTTTTGTAGTTTTTAACTGAATCTTTCTCTGGTATTGTTTTGTCTGTTAATGCATCATTAGTGTTGTTTGTCTTTCTTATAATTGTGTTTTTGTAACATTCCTCGCATTGGAATTTATTTGTCTGTAGGGATTTAGATGTTTTGGGGGAGCCGTCATGGTCGTGATCGTATGGTAGTTGGATTTACAACTATCTGTGGAATGAGTGCCGATCACCACTGAAGTTGTGAATTCGAATCCCACTCATGGTGAGGTGTACTCGATACAACATTATGTTTGTCAGTGACTTGCGACAAGTAGGTGGTTTTCCTCCATCAATACAACTGACCGCCACGATATAACTGAAATTTTGTTGAAATTAGCGTTAAACACCATACCCTAGTCATCACTGATACGGTTTTGTTTGTCCAGCTTATAACTGTATATAGTAATCTTTCGTGTTCATATAATAATAAAATTGTCTTTTAATTTTCTTCTTCGTAGTAACAGTGCCGGGTTGTATTAACTATTGTATATATAAACGTCAGAATATTCAATTCCAACATACATATTGTATTCAGAAACATATGAAAAGGATTGAACAACATGCAGTACTCTCTCATTTTACATGTACAAGGCATACTGTCTGTATTGTATACTATACATTATCAAGTTGAATGTTCGAAGATTAAAAGCAGTAAATGTTTGAATATGTAAAAACCTATCAATAACATGCAATAATCGTGACCACCACTAGTACTTCTCATTTAATACTTAAATTTCAAATTTTATTTTTAATTAATTAGAAATTTTTAATAACTTGTGTGGATTGTTGATATATTTTTAACCTGAATATATTTTACCCTTGTTTACTTCATCTAGATATATAATATATGTATAATTCTAACATGACGTCCTTCATTGGCTATATAAATAATACAATGATAAAATTCACGATATATTTTAATTCGCTCATGCGTATTGACGAACAAATTACAAACATCATTCCCTAGTGAATTTATGTATTTATACATCACTGTGGTGCATAACAAACATAAAAATGCACGTATTGTTTTTACCTATATTTTTCCGGAATAAATACTTAAAACAACCATCAATGGACTTTGACTTTTGAAATTTAACATCTTCAGGTGAAGTCGTTTACAAGGAACGCTGATGACATTAAAACACATGGTTACCGATTTAATTTACGATTTTGTGAGCATTTTATTGGTTTAAGTTGCTAAATTCAAAATGCCATTAAATTGGAAAATATCAGTAACTTCATAGCATTACAGTCTATTTATACATAAAAGAAAAACAACTGTAAACATGAAGGTTAGTGAATTTTGGTATGAAATGCATTTCCATTACTGACTTCCACTTCAAAAAATAAGTTAGATTTTTCCTACTAGAATCGAAATAATTCATGGAAGCCAGAGTTTGAATCACGTTTTAACATGGGTAACATTATTCTCGTTGCATTTTATCCCTCGCTATCGCTCGGGATAAAATTCTTACGAAAATAATGTTACCCATGTTAAAACTGTATACAAACTCTGGCTTCCATGAATTATTTCTTAAGTGAAGTGAAATTTGTAGACTTTCTAAACATGACAGATGATTAAACATGTGAGAAGTTAAAGCAAGACACCAAACACAATAACAAAGTTTATTTATTTATTTATTTATTTCAGGGTCTCCCAAGACTTGTGAACGCATTGGCACGTCTATACAGTATTACACTGGAGAGGGAGATCGATCCAATGGTCAATATTAATGTCACTACTGGAGCATTTGAAGCTCTGTTTTGTAGCTTTATTGGACTAGTCAACCCAGGGGACGAGGTAGGTTTAAGTAAACGTTAAAGAAATCCGAAGGGAATATCGAGAATTGACAATCCAGAGATTCTGGCAACATTGGCTACACAAGACACACGACGAAGACAAACAATACAAAAAAATACACCACAACGCAATATGTGTTGGACATCACTATACGCAAACAAACACAAATGATGTAAATAAGACATGAGTCCTCCCAAGGAAAGTTTTGTGTATCAATTATATATTAGTTTCTTGTTTTCAAGCTTTATTTTTTTTAATAAATTATTCGGTAACGTATGGTTTATTTTCGACATAAGATTTGAAGTTAGTAAACATGGATGATTCGATGTATGAAAGAAAAAAAAAATAAACACGTAAAACTATTCTAAGATTTCAGTATATATATCATTGTTTTCACTTGAATACCGTGACTGAACATTTGCCCTTTTAATTCAAGTTACTAGTAATTAAAACATTGAAGCATACTTTGATAATGTGTAAATAGAAACAGAATTAATGATAAACATGAGGAATTCAGTCTTTCAAATTGTAAATTTTCCTTTTTGGAGCAGTAACATGAACATATCTGTCTCCACTGTACAAGGACTGTTATATTCCAACCGATACACTATTACAGCTACGGAACAATTATAATTCCACGATTGTATGTATATGTTAATAGCATTTGCAATGTATTCACATATCTCTATGCTATACATTATATTCAATGATTTGCAAAACATTCGTAGTTGCTTACAGGATGTGTGAAGATGTTCTTTAACATGACTACATGTAGGGGCCGTCATGGTCGTGATCGTGAAGATGTTCTTTAACATGACTACATGTAGGGGCCGTCATGGTCGTGACCGTGAAGATGTTCTTTAACATGACTACATGTAGGGGCCGTCATGGTCGTGATCGTGAAGATGTTCTTTAACATGACTACATGTAGGGGCCCTCATGGTCGTGATCGTGAAGATGTTCTTTAACATGACTACATGTAGGGCCGTCATGGTCGTGATCGTGAAGATGTTCTTTAACATGACTACATGTAGGGGCCGTCATGGTCGTGATCGTGAAGATGTTCTTTAACATGACTACATGTAGGGGCCGTCATGGTCGTGATCGTGAAGATGTTCTTTAACATGACTACATGTAGGGGCCGTCGTGGTCGTGATCGTGAAGATGTTCTTTAACATGACTACATGTAGGGGCCGTCATGGTCGTGATCGTGAAGATGTTCTTTAACATGACTACATGTAGGGGCCGTCATGGTCGTGATCGTATGGCAGTTGGATATACTACTACCTATGCAATCACCGCATATCACCACTAACGTTGTGAGCTTGAATCCTGCTCATGATGTGTACTCAATGCAACATGATGTGATAAAGTTTGTCAATTACCTGCGGCAGTCGGTGGTGTCCTCCGCGACTAAAACTGACCGTCACGATATAACTGAGATATTGTTAAACACCACAACTCAAGCTACTACATGTAACAACTGTAGTTGTACTGTTGTGAAATTATTGTTATAACTTGTAGCAAAATTCTACATGTGTATTTATTTGTTCTAGGTTATACTGATAGAGCCATTTTTTGAACCTTACATACCTATGTTACGATTAGCTGGGGCTAGACTAGTTTACGTACAGTTAAAACCAGTAAGTCATCTTGAAAGAAGTATGTTGAGTAGAGTGAGTGAATTACTTGTTTAAAAAGGCACCCAAGTGAACAATTTTTCAGCTACATCATGGCGAAGAACATATAACATTTGAATGAGATTATGATGATGATGATGATGGCCGCTTTGTACTAGACCAACATGCTTAGTTGAATTTTTATAGAGCTCACTGAAACAACAGGGAAAGACATGTAGCTCCACTCGGACGTTCTGCACCTCATTTGTGACTTCCGATTGCCCCTGTGATAGCTTCAAGCTGTTCCTATACTGTTATTGTCCTGAATTATTTGATAAAACTTCGAAACTTGGAATAAAAATGCGTAGACATCTAATGGTAGTAAACGCTATAATCTTAACAAAGACAGGTATGGTTTAAATCAAATGTTTCAAGCTAAATTAAGACCCAATGATGAGGTTAATGCTTTTCGTGATTTTACTAACAGATGGATTCTATACTATAATGGGTTTGTTACATATTGAAAAACAAAAAAAGTTATTCAAAGATAATTTCATTTAATGTTCCAGCCGATCGTCACGGGGGGCCGTCGTGGTCGTGATCGTATGGTAGTTAGATTTATATCCTCCTATGTAATCAGTGCCTATCACCACTAACGCTGGGAGTTCGAATCCCACTCATGGGAGGTGTACTCGATACAACATAATGTGATACAGTTTGTCAGTGACTTGTGACAGGTCGGTAGTATTCTCCGGATATTCCGGTTTCCTCCCCCAATAAAACTGACAGCCAAGATATAACTGAGATGTTGTTGAAAGTGGCGTTAAACACCATAAAACACCCAACCACCCGATCATCACATGCTCAAATAATATATGGATGTTTTATTTATAGACAAAGGAAGGCAGCATGACGAGCAGTCAAGACTGGTCTTTTAATTGTGAAGAAATGACAAAAGCTTTCAACAATAAGACAAAAGCTATAGTATTGACTAATCCTTCAAATCCACTCGGAAAGGTTAGTACGATCAAAACAAAACTAATGGTAGCAGTGGTGTAATGGTTATCGTGCTCCCTTGGAATTTGAATTTGAATTTTTGGTGTTTAACGCCACTTTCATCAATATTTCAGCTATATCATGGCGACCAGTTTTAGTGGTGGAGGAAGCCAGAGTACCCGGAGAGAACCACCGACCATGGGCAAGCAACTGGTAAATTTTAACACTTGCGGCTCCGAGTCGAATGCACCTTTTTTGTAATTTACAAAGCCGGGCGCGAACCCACGCCGTATTGGTGATAGGCTTGTATGAGTTGTTAGATCCAACGACATAACTCATTAAGCCACCCGGGCCCCTGCTCCCTTCGAGTGGGTCGAAGGACAAAAAGCAAAGACTAATTGGCTCGGAATCAGGAAAATATGTCCAATTGGGGCAATATGTCTACCGCGGAATATTGTTTCTGTAAACTAGCAATATAAAAATCCAAGAAAGAGTGCTGTTCTATTACAATGCGGATATCATTATCATATTATCAAATGTAACTAGGTTATGCCATGATATGGCTGAAAAATTGCTCAGTTGGCGTCAAACAACAATAACTCAAAACAAAACAAAGACTGCTGATAATTGAATGTATTCACATTCTTTTATCAGACATGACTGTATATGTATATGTTATCTGGATGTGAATTGATTGATACCGAATCAGTATCAATCATATTTACATTCAGATGACATGTTTATCATCCTTAAATGAAACATAAACACGGATACATCTATATTTGTATTTTCGCGGGAAAAATCACACGATTCAAAATATTCAAAATACGCTTCCCCAAAACATAGGTCACAAGTAGTTTGCAAATATACCATTCATTTTTACAGGTTTATATAAATGTTAAGATTGTTGAATTTTTCCTTTAATGGTGATATTCATGGGGTTTTTTTTTATTACAAACATCAAAGTCGGCAATAGGATTCACCGGTTTTGTTTATCAATGCCGTTCCATTTTAGAAAACACAAAGGTCACGACCTCGCTTATGACGTAAAAATTATGACGTCTCAACAGAGGTTATCAAGAATTGTGACAAGTACATTTTTGTAGGAGGATGTTTGTTGATATTGCTGACACGACAATTCCTAATTTGATATATGTTTAAAAAATAAAATGTTAACTAGCTAATATTGTTGCTGAATTTTATTTACTTTTGTCATCTTCACAGGAATTATCGTTTAAATGTTGGGAGAATAACTCCTGTTATTATATAGATAGGTGTGAATTATGGGGATTTATCCGTGAAGTAAATTCCGGTATTTCACATGTGAAATATCAGTTTTTTCCCGCCGGAACTACTTTTGCAAAACTATAAGTGTGGTGGTTACGTCCCTTGTTGTGCAACGGTGAATACACTATACGATTATTGTAAGCTGAAAAAATTCCGCGAAATGTTATAGATGACTTTGGCACATAACCAATATGACGTCATTGACGTCATATGAAGACTTGCAGTTTGAAACGTAAAGATTAGACGCTATTTGGCTTCGTATACGCTTCAATTGTGATTTAATTTAACTAAAATAAGCTTTCAAGGTAAGCATTTTAATTATTTTTGTACATTGTTGTAAATATGAAAAATAGGATTTCACATTTTCAAGATGGCAGATCCTTCCAACTGAACCCTGTAGTCATTGCTCGTAGATTCACACGCGTGCAATCAAATAGACAAATAAAAAAAATAATATATAAGAATTTTTTTTAAAGTCTATATAATAAATATAGTATAACTAATCGTAGATTTTGAATATCAAAATAAGACCACGAGTGACCGAAGTACGCATAAGGATTAAACGAGTGGGCGGAACTTGTTCCGTCCACGAGTTTAATCGTTAATTCGTATTCGGTCACGGGCGAATGGACCCAGGGCGAACGGACCCAGGGCGAACGGACCCGATACCATTCCGAGCACAAAAGCTGGTCCCAAGGAGGTTTGGTTTTACACAGATTTTACTGTATTTAAACTCGAACAAAAGTGAGAGAAAAAAACCATAGCCACAAAACAGCATTTCACATGTCTAAGTTCCAATATAATAGCTATCGTGTATTACAACTTTACGTTAGTTCTTAAGATGGCCGCTCGTGAAACCTTTTTACTTCTTATTTGTTTTAGTTGTGTTTTTTGAATACAATTCCAATGGCATATCCCAAATTTTACTTTGAATAATTATTGAAATTTAACCTTTTCTGGCCTTTTTGTTAAATAACGGTTCTAATAGAAACAAGCAGAACCAGGACTATAATAAACTGTCCTAATAAATTATTTACTTCCTTAAAATCTTATTTGTTAATAACCTTTAGCTTTTCCGTTCATATTTTTGTTATGGCTGTGTAGGAAGAATCAAACGCATGACTGGTCTTTATGACGAGACGTAAGTCTAGTTTTTGGGGAATTTTAAGACCACTTTCATGTAATTGACAGCACACAGCATCTCTCAATGAGCAGCATTCTGCTAGGAGTTGTATTCGATAGCTTGTTGTAAGACAAATAGGTCACAGGCACTTGTTTCATTCAAAAAATATATGCCCCCTCCTCTTCCTTACTTCAAGGTAAACATCTGTCCTTTTCCCCTTCCCCACTTTGCCTCAATATTTTTCGCTTATTTGTGATCCTTTCGCTGACCCAATTATATCGTTACACTCCCGAGATATTTCTCTTTTCGACTGCCACATTTAAATGTACCTACCGGGCCCCCTCAGACGAATTGGACAAGAATATTTAGCGAAGGTAGCTTGTTTTATTTTTAAGTCATTGAATCGGATACAGCCACTTCCGGTTTGCGCTGGATTTTCATATGAATTCGGAATTCTCTAGACCGGCCATGTGTAACAATGCCATCGTGATCATCTCCTCTCAAATGTAAAGTAAGCCTTTAAAATACAGATAATTGTTCCAATGCAGATTATAACTAGAGGCTCCCAGGAGCCTGTAATCGCTCACCTGGTTTTCAATTTGACATCTAAAGTTGATAGAAATGGGAGGTGTTACACACAATTTTGAAAGTGGGTCATCCAAAGATCATTTCAACACAAATTTCTGAGCAAAACATTTTGCTGTGATTTTTATCTCATAATATTCCTAAACGGAATAAACTGGCTGAAAAAATCTCACAGAAAAACCCAGAATATATGTTAAACTACTCATTGCCATGTAGCTGCAGTTAAAATTGAGTTCATTTTGATTTGTAATAAAGCAGAAATTGACAACTAAAGAAATTATTATTTTTAGTAACAGCAGCTATTTTGAATGGAGGGCGGGGCTGTCGGACACATATTGAAGGACCATCCCAGCCAAATTTGCTTTAATTTGGTTCAGCGGTTTCAGAGGAGAAGATTTAAATGTGATCTTTTATCAAAATATGCCTAATTTGCATAATCGGTATAAATCGGCTGAAAGAAAAATTTGCACAGAAAAACCCGGAATATATGTTAAACTACTCCTTGCCATGTAGCTGCAGTTAAAATTTGAACTCATTTTGGTTAATACTAAAGCAGCAATGGACAATTGAAGAAATTTCTATTTTTAGTAACAGCAGCCCCGCTGGTGGCCATCTTGGATTTTCAATCGGTCCAAAAAGTAACAACACTTGGTTAGCAGCTTGCAATGATCATTCATGAAAATTTTCAATTCCATCCTCCATGTAGTATCGGAGAAGAAGATCTTTGAAATTTCAGCCAATCAGAGGCTATTATGGGCCCCGGCAACCATATTGGATAACCAATTGGAACAAAAAGTAACAACAATTGATCAGAACCTTGTCAGGAACATTTCTGCCAAGTATGGTTCCAATCCATCCAGTGGTTCTTGAGAAGAAGTTTGTTTCACATATTTCCCATAGGATCGCTATGTTAAATTATGTCCCCCGCTGGCGGCCATCTTGGATTTTCAATCGATCCAAAAAGTAACAACACTTGGTTAGCAGCTTGCAATGATCATTCATGACAATTTTCAATTCCATCCTCCATGTAGTATCGGAGAAGAAGATCATTAAAAATTTCAGGCAATCAGAGGCTTTTATAGTCCCTGGCAGCCATGTTGGATAACCGATCGTAACGAAAGTAACAACACTTGGTTAGACCATACAAATGAACATTCCTGCCACGTTTGGTCCCATTTGCTTCAGTGGTTCTCTAGAAGAAGATTGAAATGTTTACGGACGGACGGACGACGGACGCCAAGTGATTGCAATAGTTCACATGACCCTTCGGGTCAGATGAGCTAAAAAAGGGCAATAACTCCAAGATGGGTACTCAAATTTTCTTCAGAGTTGCAGGGTAGGTAGATCTTGATAGGCTGAACATTTTTGCAGTTTCAACTTATCATCTATCTCTTATAGTTTTTGAAATACAGAATGAAAAGTATTAAAATTTTGAAAATTTGATGAAAAAAGGGCAATAACTCCAAGATGGGTAATTAGATTTTCTTCACAATTGCCGTGTGCGTAGATCTTGACATGCTGAACATTTATGCAGTTTCAACTTATCATCTATCTCTTATAGTTTTTGAAATAAAGAGCGAAAAGTATCAAAATTTTGAAAATTTGATGAAAAAAGGGCAATAACTCCAAGATGGGTAATCAGATTTTCTTCAAAATTGCAGGGTTGGTAGATCTTATCATGCTGAACATGTTTGCAATTCAAACTTATCATCTATCTCTTAATAGTTTTTGAAATAAAAATTGAAAAATATTAAAATTTTGAAAATTTGATGAAAAAAAAGGGCAATAACTCCAATATGGGTACTCAATTTTTCATCAGACTTGCAGGGTAGGTAGATCTAGATATGATGCACATTTTTGCAGTTTTATCTTATCATCTATCTCTTATAGTTTTTGAAATAAAGAGCGAAAAGTATTAAAATTTTGATGAAAAAAGGGCATTAACTCCAAGATGGGAAATTAAATTTTCTTCAGAGTTGCAGAGTAGGTAGATCTTGACATGCTGAACATTTATGCAGTTATAACTTATCATCTATCTCTTATAGTTTTTGAAATAAAGAGCAAAAAGTATCAAAATTTTGAAATTTTTATGAAAAAAGGGCAATAACTCCAAGATTGGTAATCAGATTTTTTTCAAAATTGCAGGGTTGGTAGATCTTATCATGCTGAACATGTTTGCAATTCAAACTTATCATCTATCTCTTATAGTTTTTGAAATAAAAAATGAAAAGTATTAACATTTTGAAAATTTGATGGAAAAAAAGGGCAATAACTCCAAGATGGGTACTCAAAATGTTCTTCAGAGGTGCAGGGTAGGTAGATCTTGATATGCTGCACATTTTTGCAGTTTCAATTTATCATCTATCTCTTATAGTTTTTGCAATAAAGAACAAAAAGTATTAAAATTTTGAAAATTTGATGAAAAAAGTCCAATTACTCCAAGATGGGTAATTAGATTTTCTTCAAAATTGCAGTGTAGGTATATCTTGACATGCTAAACATTTTTGCAGTTCAAACTTATCATCTATCTCTTATAGTTTTTGAAATATAAAATGAAAAGTATTAACATTTTGAAAATTTGATGAAAAAAGGACAATAACTCCAAGATNATCTTGACATGCTAAACATTTTTGCAGTTTCAACTTATCATCTATCTCTTATAGTTTTTGAAATAAAGAGCGAAAAATATTAAAATTTTGAAAATTTGATGAAAAAAGGACAATAACTCCAAGATGGGTACTCAGATTTTCTTCAAAATTTTAGGGTAAGTAGATCTTGCCGTGCTGATAATTTTTATCCATGACAGATTTCTGATACTATTAACGGTTTTTGAGTTATTACCAAAAACGCGCAATTTTACCATATGCTCTATTTTTAGTAACAGCTGCCATGTTGATTGGTGCACGGCTTCACCGGACACAATTTTGAAACTAGATACCCTAGTGACGATTCAGACAAAGTTTGGTTCCAATTAGTCTGCTAGTTTCAGAGGAGAAGATTTTTGAAAAAGTTTACGACGTACGACGGACGGACGCCAAGTGATGGCAAAAGCTCACTCGGCCTTTGGCCAGGTGAGCTAAAAATATGTTCAACTCCAAATTACTGACATTTGATTTTTAAAGCACCTTTTTTTAAATTTTCTAAATCAATTTAAACCGGACCGGAAGTGGTTGTATCCGATTCAATGACTTAAAAATAAAACAAGCTACCTTCGCTAAATATTCTTGTCCAATTCGTCTGAGGGAGGCCCGGTAGGTATATTTAAATGTGGCAGTCGAAAAGAGAAATATCTCGGGAGCGTAACGATATAATTGGGTCAACGAAAGGATCACAAATAAGCGAAGTGGGAAAGGGGAAAAGGACAGATGTTTACCTTGAAGTAAGGAAGAGGAGGGCGCATATATTTTTTGAATGAAACAAGTGCCTGTTAAATTGGTCCACAAAACAAAACTGGTAGTAAAACAAGGCTCACCGGAAAAGTAAACATGCTGTGTTCCATTAACGACACACATCATGGAGTCATAATCCCAAAAGCAAGTTAAAGAAATATATATTTTCAAGTATATATAATTTCTGATGGGATTACATGTACTTAAAGGGGCATTATCTACGATTTTGACCAAAAAAAGATATGCTTCGGAAATTGGTAAATGGCTTTAAAATGATGAAATAAAGGTAAATATTTCACATTAAACAGCTTATCGAACCACTTTCCGCCTTTTGAGAACGAAAATTACCATCGATTACTTATTTGCTTGCAAGCAAATAATTTGACCCCGCGTTTTCCGTATGCAATTGACCTCACTAGTGACAGGTAAAAACGAATAATTTGTATTTTGTCGCTTATTAACTGCCAACTTGCATGGTTTTTTGTCCGTAATTAACACAGACTAAAAGCAGATTCACAAAAAAAATAAGAAATAAGTGCATTGTTGTACTGATTTAATGACGATTCGGCAAACTCCGTAAACAATGTCGATAATTAATAAGATAGCGTCCATTTCTTAATTGATCTCAAAACACGAGCAGTTACACGTGATGGTATTTTAACTCCACTTTAAACAATATTTTAGTTATAATGTGGCAGCCAGTTTTGTCGATGGTAAAAACCGGAGTACCCAGAGAAAACCACAGATCTTTCGCAAGTCACTAACAAACTTTATCACATAAAGTTATATCGAGTACACCTCCCCATGAGCGGGAGTCGAATTTACAACTTTATTGGTGATAGACACTGATTGCACAGGGCATCTCCAGTTATTATGTGTGATTAGCATGCCCGACGGTTAGTGATATAAATTGCAGGTTTTTACGCTGGAAGAGTTGACTCTGATTTGTACGTTGTGTAACAAGTACGATGTCATGTGTGTGGCGGATGAAGTTTATGAATGGTTAGTGTATGGAGGAGCCAAACATATTCGAATGGGCAAGTATTCAATATCAGATAAAAAGATGTTTGGAACACTTTTCCCTGATTGGATTCTCAATGAAATGAAAGTGTTTGTTTGTTTGTTTGATGGTGTTTAACGCCACTTTCAACAATATTTCAGTTACATCGAGGCGGTCAGTTTTATTGGTGGAGGAAACCGTATGACCCGGAGAAAACCACCGACCTGCCGCAAGTCACTGATAAAATTTGTCACATAATGTTGTAGACCTCGCCCTGATCGAGATTCGAACTCCAACTACCATACGATCACGGCCACGACGACCCCTTAAATTATAGGGAAATCATTAGGATTATTAACAGCATTGAAAGCAGAGTAAAACCTGAGCTATGACAAAGAAACCAATAAGAAGCGGCATAGGTCACATAGATTCTAATTAGTCATCTACGAGTAGAAAAAAGTAACTACCAGTAGTTTGGAAAAACGAACAGTTATTATAAATATAAAATATAATACATATGCATGTATAAGAAAGGTTTGAAGATTCCGTAAACCCAATGAGGACAATACAATAGCCAAAGACAAGAACAAAAGGACGAACAATGACCAGCAAAACACTACACAGAAAACATAAGACCCCACAAAAAGGGGGAATTAAATCGGGTACTCCGGAAAGATAAGCAATTCCTGCTCCACTAGCTAGTGGCATGCGTCGTGTTACCCTCAATACAAACTCTGTGATCATTCATAATTTAGGAAAGGACAGGCTTGTTATTATGACAAACGGAACATATTCTTGATCATTTGTGACACAGATATTCCGTAATGACTAACCAAGTTATGGTGCTGACAGTAATACTTTCGAAGTGATGACGTCAGCTTACCCATTTGTTCAGTAGCTTCCCTGTTAGCAGCAACCCTCTGTCAAGGAATTCATGATAACCACAAGCTCTGAAATATCGTATCAACTGAGAGGTGTATATTCCATATGGAAGTGCTACTGGAATGTTGGTACATATAAATGGAAAGTTCACAAGAGTTGTTATTTTCGATGTCGACAAGATAATCAGTTACAGTTTTGAAAGTGATCCACCACACTTCCCCTAAAAATATCCCAGTCGTGTTAGATATTAACATTTCTGTTGGATTGCTAGAAAATTCTGCATGCTATTTTTACAACAGTGTCAATTGCATAATCGGTGAAATAATAATTATGTTGTTATTTTAAAGAAATCGATAGCACGGTTTATATATTCGACTGAAAATTAAACCCAACAGTGTTAGAATTAGATTTTTGAGTTAATAATTTTGTGTTCTCCCTCGACGAGATTTCAACTCACACCCATTGATACACTATAGCCGATACAACATTATTTGATAAAGTTTGTCAGTTACTTGCCACAGGTCTACGGGTTCTCCGGTTTCCTCCACCAATAAAACTGACCGCCACGATATAACTGAAATATTGTTGAAAGTGGCGTTAAACACCACAAACCAAACCAAACCTACATTATAGCACCAATCACTTAGCTTTATGTTCAGCGCCCTAGACCATTCGACCCTCGACATCCGCTATTAATCCACTAGTGTTTGTATTAATTGTTGTAATACGATTATTGCATACTTGTATCATTTAGCAACTTTACCGGGGATGTGGGAGAGAACACTTTCCATAGGCAGTGCTGGTAAAATATTTAGTGTAACTGGCTGGAGAGTAGGCTGGGCTATTGGTCCAGAACATCTGATGAAAGGAGTGAATACTATCCATGGCATGGCACTACGGACAAATCCTACACCCACACAGGTAGTAAACATTTCATAGAAATTGCATCACGTATAAGATATCGATACTTAATGTTTGATCGTCCACCATGGACAAAAAAAAAGCCATTATTTTAACCGTTCTGAGCAATGCAATGTCACAGTGTGATATCCGCACTGGTTCTCTTGACGGGTAATGTAAAAATTTATTTATATTAAGCATTTATCTATTTGAATTATTTGCTAAACATAAAGAAAGGTAGAATCTAAATAAAAACGTAGATATCAAATTTAGTGATTAGAACGCGTTTCCGGTGTCATACAGTAAACCTTCCCCCATAGTAGATTAACCCTCCGGAAGATTACTATATAGTATTTATTCCACATATATACATATATAGTAAACCTTCCTACCTACTCAAATACTGCAAAATGGATCCGTGCATTTTTTTTTTACCTTTTAATCATAACCGGATATAATTAATGGTAACAATTAAAATTAACACGATTAAGGTGCTAAATTCCGAATCAATATAGTAATTATCCGGATTAAGGAGGAATATTTACTATATAGTAAAATATCCGGAGGGAAGGTTTACTATATAGCAAATATTCCGAGGGGAATGTTTACTATATAGTAAACATTCCGGGGGAAGGTTTACTATACGACACCTTCATCAGGTATATAATATTCCGAACTATTTTTATCTGATCCCAAATTTATCAGCCAAACATCGTGAACTTACGCCCAGCTTACGCCATCTCATGTAACTCGAATAATTCAAGCCCTTTCTGTCTCCGATTCTTGTAGCGACCAGCGGGAGCGTAATATAACGACTGGATTATGCGGGTTACATCTCATGCAGTTTACAAATCAAAAATTCAAAATTTTTTACAAATTTCAAAATTTTCAAAATTTCAAAAATCTCAACAATTTCTTAAATTTCAAAATTTCAAGAATCTTATGTAATATAACAATTACTACACTTGAAATTGATCAATATGAAAAAAAAACTAAAAAAAACCCAGTGAAATGTAATAAAACAATTATGGCACTTCACTGCATGCGATATTATATACTTATTGACTGGGTATGAGGGAATAGCAAGTTTGTTGTCCCCGAGACACCGACTATTGACCGAGGCGAAGCCGAGGTCAATAGTCAGGGTCGAGGGAACAACAAACTGGTTATTCCTGAATACACAGTCTATAAGTGTTTTTATTATACCGGAAAACATTAAACTCATAGTTGAATGATCACCTCAAAATGATAAAGACTAATAAAATCACGCATCTTTTGCCAGTATTTTGTATTATTATATAGATAGGTGTGAATTATGGAGATTTATCCGTGAAATAAATTCCGATATTTCACATGTGAAATATCAGTTTTTTCCTGCCAGAACTACTTTTAGACAACTATAAGTGTAGTGGTTACGTCCCTTGTTGTGTTACGGTGAATACACACATGATTGTAAACTGAAACAATTAAACAAATGAAAACGTTTTAGTACTTTTATAAATTATTTTAATTGAATCATTTTATTGATACATTAAAATCAAACACTTGCTTATTCTAAATCGAATCATTTCACTAGCATAACACAACAGATTTAAATATAAACAAACAATGGCAATGTTAAAAGTGAATTGTAGATTGTCAGTTTCCTAATTCCTTTCACCACCCCTTTTCAATGAAAAATCGTCTGCTTTGAACAATCTTAAAAT
>MJUT01038714.1:63476-86427 GCA_002080005.1 Gigantidas platifrons | reverse complement strand
ATGGCAGTATGGTATTGTTTCACTGATGTTATGGCAGTATGGTGTTGTTTCACTGCTAATATGGCAGTATGGTGTTGTTTCACTGATGTCACGGCAGTATGGTGTTGTTTCACTGATGTCATGGCAGTATGGTATTGTTTCACTGATGTTATGGCAGCTATGATGTTGTTTCACTGCTAATATGGCAGTATGGTGCTGTTTCACTGATGTCATGACAGTATGGTGTTGTTTCACTGATGTCATGACAGTATGGTGTTGTTTCACTGATGTCATGACAGTATGGTGTTGTTTCATTGATGTCATGGCAGTATGGTGTTGTTTCATTGATGTCATGGCAGTATGGTGTTGTTTAACTAAGTTGTGGTAGTATGGTGTTATTTTACTATGGTGTTGTTTCACTGAAGATATGGTGATATGATGTTGTTTCACTTAAGATATGGTGATATGATGTTGTCTGTACAATAACTGTTGCAGCTAAACAACAATACAATTCTTACCTGTTACTACCAGCATGTAAAGCCATCACATGGTCTGACAACATACTGTCCATTTCCTGTAATAAAGAGGTGAGGCCAGTTATAATCATAGTACAAATGTTCTTCTTTGATATACGGATTCTAATTACCACTTTGGTATCTTCAAACTCTTCTTTTTAGTTACACATTGTAACAATAAAGATCTATTGGTCCCAATTTAAATTGTAAAAACTTTTCACATTATTGGTGTTTATCACATTCAGCAATTTTTAGGCTATATTTTGACTACCACACTTAATGGGGGAATGAAAGCAACAACAGTTACGATGGGCCGACCACTGAAACTCCCATCCGTTGGTAGGTGTATGGCAACATAAACACTTGAGCTTTGTATCAGGGAGCAAAACCATGTCAGTGGTACTAGAAATCATGTATAACTTTAATCACTCTATCACCCACGCCCCTCCAATTTATACACCAAGTAAATAAAAAAGTCATCCATATAACAGAAATCGATAAGCATACAAAATATAACAACGTCAGCTGAAGGTCGAGACTAACATTATCGCTAGCATCGCAGCAAGTCCGATAGGAAGAGCCGTAATACTAAGGATGATGTATGATGTAACCTTCAAAATTGATGTTATTGTTTTTATCAGTATTAAATGTCATAATGGGAAATCACATTGACCAATATTTTAATCAGAGTCTGTCAAAAATGGCAGATATTATCCTGGATTTTTTGGGGTGTTTTTAAAAAAAATATAAAGTCAAACTTGTATTCAATGGTCACCGTTGAGGATAAAATAAAAACAAGAAGTTTCCCAACTTTATTTGGGAGACTTAATAAAAGATGTTGATATATTATAACATACCTCATCTGGTTTGTCCAACAGTATAAATACTAAATCAAATCTTGACAATAAAGCACTCCCCATTCTGTTGAAAAATAAATAAATATTTATAGTCCGATCCTATGGTACCGTGGCTTCTATAGAATCATGTATTCACATGTATATTTTAACAAAATTTTGCTGTCATCTTTTTAATTTAACTACCATGGTACCATAGGACCCCGATATACTAAATGCAATTTATACGATGAGAAAATATATTTGTGTGATACTGAATGCAGCTATGTATCGATAAAGCAATGTTTACGTGTTAAATAATCTATCTATCTATCTACAGCTATCTATCAATAGAGTACTGTGTCTATTATGTACATGTGATGCTTGTTGTTTATGAAGATAAAAAAATCATCTTACATAGGAACAATTAAAAATATCAAATGTTTATTCTATGAAATACTTTAAAGAACACACTCAAATTAAAGTACCTTTCAAATATTACTCCATACAATTTTAGGTGAAAAAAAGAAGACAACATTACTTTATCAATGTATGAAGTAGGAAATAACTTGCTTTCACAGTTGATTAGCATTGATTCTGTCAATTACTATGTTGTTTAACCTTTGTACAAGTAACAAGTGATGTGATAGATTTATAAATTGTTGGATTTGTAAATTTTTATAATCTGTGTCAATGAGCGAGTGTGTGATTGTTTTTTAATGTCAAATGAACAATTTTCTAACTACATCATGACGAGATTAAGTTACATTCGATGAGTTGATAATGATGGTTGTTTAATATAAGACCAACATGTTTAGAAAGATTTTCATAGTGCTAGCTCACTGAAACAATTGTACGCAGATAGAAATGTCACTCCACTCGGACATAATATCCTCATTCTGTGCCAACCAGTCTTTGCCAACTCATTAATGTTGCGTGCTTAGTGGAGAAACAGCCAATACTAATGTTATAGTCTTTGGTTTGATCTGACCGGGGCTTGAACCAACAATCTACTGCACTCGAGGCGAGCAGGCTAACCATTACACCACCGATGAACCTACAATCTACCACACTCGAGGCGAGCATGCTAACCATTACACTATTGATGTGGTCTGTGTTGCAGTATGCAGTCATAGGATAGATAACACACACAAAAAACTTACTTTAGATTCTCAGAGACAGTTTTAGCCTTGTTATAGTGACCTCCTACTGGATTAGCTGCTGCTAATATTGAGGTTCTAGCTGGTAAACTACAAGTGGATCATAAAGGATTTTAATTCTTTTTTCTTTTTTTTCTATTTAACGAGGATTGCCGACAGCCAGTGGCTATGAGCAGTTTTCCTCATACATGCATATGTAATTTGAATCAAAATAATGCAAATATTAATATAACGAGACAATATATGTACAAGGCTAGTCAACATTCACACACACAATTACACTTTAAATTACAAACAATATCAGATTATTTTTTTTAACAATGATTTAACTGATGTGGTAAAGATTTATTGGGGGTGGACATAAACAAAAACAAATATGTAGTATGGATTAGCATGAAAATCTTTTCAGTAGATTTAATGAACTGAAAAAAAAACACATTAAAAAGGTTTATAGTCAACATTCACAGATAAATGATTGTTCTTTCAGTCATTATATTACAGAAACTTAAAACTAACATGACATATGTCATAGACTAGTATGTTACAAATAATAGAATTTTCAATAGACTTTATCTACTGCTTTGAAAACCGTTCTTGCTGAGGTTATGTTATTATACAGTATTATAAGTATATTTACCTACAAACAATCCCTGCTTTAGCAATACTTATACTCTGTTGTTCCTGTAAAAATATTCAATCATAGTTGATATTAAGTCAACTTTTTTTACGTAAAGCAAGAAGTTTATTAAAAGTATGATATTACTTATTAACCACGACATGGCATAATTTTCTGACCAACTATGTATTGTCAAACTCCCCTCCCTCAGTCTCTTGAAATTTACTAAATGGACCATTTAAAAAATAGAGGAAATATTAGAATAGTGTCCTTTTTTCTCTCTAATTTTGATAAAACATATCCTTAAAATGGTTGTACAATACTTTGCTATAACATAAGTTCACATGCTGTCCAAGTCCATTATTGTCAAGCTTATTATGTATAAAGTTCAAGATTAGAGCATTCTTTATAATAACACTGCTCTTCCAGTTATATGTTAGGGTTGACATTTAATTCACATGTGAAAAACACTTGCATGATCGCATCATTTCATCAAGAACAGAGGTTTAACCCCTCCACTTCTTACTGAAGTGCCCATACCAAGCCAGGAAAGAGAACTGTCATGTATATGTGTGTGTTGGTGGTACAGAATTTGCCTCAGATACTGCTAACTTGTCCTGGAAGTAATTTCTCTTAAACCATTAAATAGTTGGAAAAGCGAAACTTGTCATTGGGCAGGTAGTATTTTCTGTTTGACTTCTCCAGGACAAGCGTCACAAGTTGATATTTCCACACTCCTGAGTCTGTTTCTATCATCACAAGTTGATATTTCCACACTCATGAGCCTGTTTCAAGGACAAGCGTCACAAGTTGATATTTCCACACTCCTGAGCCTGTTTCAAGGACAAACGTCACAAGTTGATATTTCCACACTCCTGAGCCTGTTTCAAGGACAAGCGTCACAAGTTGATATTTCCACACCCCTGAGCCTGTTTCAAGGACAAGCGTCACAAGTTGATGTTTCTATGATTTTGCTATTGGATTTTTGGAACTGTTCTGACAGTGTGGTATTCCTATTTTTGTTTTTTTTTAATATTATTTCACATCATTTACAATCAGTTGTTTATTTAAATGGACTGACTTTGACTGCACAAAATCAATCACTGAATATTTAAAAGTACTGACCATTGCTTCCAACAAGGCTTGGTGTTGATTTCCCATTTTATCAAACTCATCTATACAACAGCAGCCAAGATCTGCCAACACCAAAGCTCCAGCTTCTAATGCAAAGTCACCTGAACCTCCATCTCTGGATAAAGTCACCTACAATATAACATATCAATACAACCAGTCAAAGGATCAGATTATTTTACTTAGAAGTTACACAATATTTGAGTCATCCAGGACAAATTAAGCTACAAGTTACTACAAATGGGAATAATACATGGAAATGACTTCAGCCAATTTTCGCTATCCTGTTTAGGCCCTTGCTACCAAAACTTTTAATTTATTTGGCTTTCCTATCTTTGGATATTGAGCTTAACCCGATGAAGGTTATTCAAGAAACGTGTTGTGAGCTTTAAATTGCTCTAAACTTACAGTGAGACCAGAGGTAGTAGTAGTGTTGCCACAGACATAAACTTACAGTGAGACCAGAGGTAGTAGTAGTGTTGCCACAGACATAAACTTACGGTGAGACCAGAGGTAGTAGTAGTGTTGCCACAGACATAAACTTACAGTGAGACCTGAGGTAGTAGTGTTGCCACAGACATAAACTTACAGTGAGACCAGAGGTAGTAGTAGTGTTGCCACAGACATAAACTTACAGTGAGACCAGAGGTAGTAGTAGTGTTGCCACAGACATAAACACTTCTAGGGGCTATACTAGCTGTTGACTGTAACATCTAAAAAAAGTAGAAAAAGAAACAGTGAGTATTGTTTTATAGTGAAACCTATCAAAACCACAAAATGTTGTTTTTTTCTGAAAATAAAATTGTTCCAAGAATGTTCAGTTTAGATATGATTCACTGTATACCATGATGGGAGCAAACAATATTGTGAACTGCATATTTCAGACCTGATTTTACGAAGCCAACAAAAAAGCAGAAATCGGCAAAGCAGAAGTATTGAATATACAATAAAAAAGGAATCGTAATGGTAAAAACGGTAAAATCCGGAATAAAAAAAAGCGGAATTCCGGTTTAAAGCAGAAAAAAATCAGGTCTGATATTTATGAATTAGGCTTATTAAAAAATGAATGATAGTTGTTTAATGACAAATGATTAATTTTTCAGTGATATCATGGCAAGATCAAGTTATATTTCAATGAGATGAAGATGATGACGACGTCCACTTTGTACTAGACCAACACACATAGTTGGATTTTTTAGCTCACTGAAAACAACAATCCACGGATAAACATGTCACTCTACTCAGACACATTATCCTGATTCTGAGTCAACCAGTCTTTGCTCTTAACTCCTTCATGCTTCGTGATTAGCAGAGAAGCCACACATACCAATTTGATCGTCTTTGGTTTGACCCTACCGGGGTTCAAACCCATGATCTACTGCACTCAAGGTGCACAAGCTTACCATAACACCACCGATGAGGTACAATAATTTAAGGTAGAGAAGGACACTATGGGCAAAAAAAAACTAGTCAATGATTTTTTTTTAAATTTCATATATATTGTTCTTTGGGATGTAAAAAACGTGTTTCCGTTTGACATTTAGACAAAATGTCAATCGTTTCTGTGCAAATTCGGCACAAATGTTTGCCAGTTTCACTAGGAAACATAATAGGGGGCTTCTCCGAAGCTTGTACCTTATTGGAATTGTTTACGGAGATAAAAATGGTACGTTGGGACCAGCGGATTGGACGTTTCCATAAAAATTAACCACTTGTGATGTTTCTGCCACCATTGGAAGAAATAAAATTGAAATTTTCAATAAAGTAATGAAAAGATTTATACATTGCAATATTTTTCACACAAAAAAAGAAGAAAAAATGCCTCCCTCATCACTTTTTACAGCAGTAAAAGGATAAAAAAAAATGTTGCCCTCCCTCATCAATTTTGACAAAAAAGGGCCTGAGAACCAAGTAATTAACTTTGCATGGCCTAAGACATAAATTGTTATTAATTTTTCATTTTTTTTTTCAAAATGGCTACCCTTTTTTGGCAATATAGCCTGTAACTGGCTTTGGTAAAATCCAACAAAATTTGATTTTAAAGTGGAATAGAAAAAAATTGTGTCAATGAATTTTTTTTTAAAAAGATATATCACTTTACTTATATCCATGCTACATATCATTAAAAAATAAAGATATGTTTCCAGGCAAAAAAAAAAGTTAGGGGTTTAGAAAGACACCCTGACATATACCCTTTTTTTTGTCAATTTCATGAAAAATGTACACATTTTTCACTTTTTTTTAACAAGACATTGAATAAATGAAAATAAAACAGGCAAAGATAATGTTTGTAAGGGAAAGCTTTCCTTTCTAAGTGATATAGTTATCAAATTAAGCTGTCTACAATTCTTCCAGGGCAGGAACATGCAAAAACCATCATATTCTAATATCATTTGAGACATGATTACCTCTTTTGACGAAATGCTTTATATAGCATTTTACACATATAATGTATTATTGATAAGGAAATTACTGTATTAAATTTGTATTTCAGTTTAATATGAGAACTTGTACAAATCATATGTAGAAAATTCAAAAAGCAAAATATCTCATAAGAAATACTGCAAACATAATTAATAATTATTACCACATTTGTATTCAATATTCTTAAAAGTCACGTGACCAGTGTCCGTCTCTACCTTAAGTTGAACATATAAATCCAATGAATAATTTTAGTTCTGACCTGACTCTTTCCTAAACCTGGATCTCCAACAACCAGTATGTGTGGATCTCCTCTTACTGGAATTCTGTTCTGGAATTAAAACATATTCCAAATTAATAGGGTACATATGATTGGTGTAATATACAATCAAAGCTGACTTAATAGTCACATTGCATTAGAGGTCACGTAGTTTGAAAAAATGTTTGATAAATATAGAAAGTCATGAATGGACACTACCGTAAATAGGGAAATTTTGGTGTAGGGATAATTTGGCACTTTTAACTAAAAGTGGGGTTGTTAAATTTTAGTGTGTTAAAATTTGGCACCTCGTGTCAGTACGTGTTTAATTTTGGCACCAAAGGAAAACACCAAAATAAAACCCATTGATGGAAACTGAAACGAACATTCGGTATGTAAAAAAAGTAAAGCATTCAACTGAATGAGATGCACTACAAATCAGATACCAGTACGGAACCGTTTAGTTCCGTCTTCACGAACTCTGAACAAAAATGTCATGTTTTACTATTTACAAATGCAATCAAAGTCTGATTATCAGTGACACTGTCAAATGTAAAGCCAACATGATCAGCAATCCAAGCCTCACGGAATCTGTTAAATACTATCTTATATAATATAATATTAATATCAAATGAAAGCTTCATACAATCAAATACATAGAATTAAGATGATATCAGTTATTTGTTGTTCAAGTGATGATACATGTACCGTATACTGAAATACAGTAACACAAGTAGTGTGTAATGTTGTATAAGGAATGTAAATGCAAATCCTTGGTAAATGTAACATATTTAAAATATTGTACGGAAGCTTCACAAGGCCTTGGATTTTGGAAAATTAATTAATATGTTTAATAACCAGCGGAGTCAAACAACTTGACATACATGGGTGTTAATTGCAATCATTAATTAGAATACATGTACATGTAAGGTGCCCGAGGCATTGTATTGAATACAACAGATAACGGATAAATTATTTATCTGTTTGATCCTGTGTATAATTTCGTCACAATCAACTAGCAATCTGGATTACAATTTTATTCAATTTGAATAGTAAAATTTACATGTTTTTGAAATTCAGATATCTACTCACCATATTTATAAGTAACAGGTAATGGAAATATAAATTGTCGCATAGTGAGCACTTTTAACATACCGGGGTACATGTATGTCAAGCTGAAACAAGAGTATTTGAAATTATATTTTGGAGCTTTATTTTTTGGTTGAGGTTTTAGTTTAGTGAGTTTTATTTTGGCACTTTTAAGATAGGCAGCAAAAACACCAAAATATAACCACAGCCAAAATATCCCGATTTACGGTATTACTCAACCATTGGTCATGCTAGTGCCTAATGTCGATAATTGTTTTTATTATATCTTGACAAAACTTCTTTCTTCCATTTTCCAGCAGAATCTGGTACATTTCTCGTGCGACCTTTAGCATCAATCACCATTTCTAAATCAATAACAACTGTATGTCTGCCGTCAAAGTGTCTTACAAATCAAATGACGTATAACAGATGACGGATGCCAAGTAATGAAAAAAGCTCAATTGACCTTTTTCCATGCGAGCTAAAACAAAAAAGAAATGGCTATTTTAAGAAGAAATTTCTGTTTCTAATAACAGTTGCCATCTTTAAAGGTGGGTGGGCCTGTCTGACATAATTGTAATAGGAACCAATCATGGATCCTCCTAACCAAGAATAGGTAAAATTGCCCCAGTGGTTTCAAAGGAGATGTCAAAAGTATGAAAGTTCACAGACTGATGACAGATGCCAAACGATGGCAATAGCTCGCATGGATCTTTGTTTTCTGCGAGATAAAAGCAGATCCATGACTGATAAATTTGTATTGTAATATTTATCTAGTCAAAATTGAAATATATAATGCTCATTTTTAAAATCATGTTCCAGTAAAAAAAAGTAATCTAGAGACAATTTCATGCAACATTTGTTCGAAGAGGTCAGAGAGCTTACAAAAATGTGGATGATTTTTCAGAATAAATTACTACTCACCTTATCATTAGTATATTTATGACTGCCACCAAATAATCCAAGCGTCAAACCAGCCTTCACTAACTGTCAATGAAGAATATGTTTTTATTAATATGCAATAAATCCCATGTGATTTTTTATTTTGTAATTTCATTTCAAAGTAAAAGCATTAGTTCATTATTTATAATATGATTTTGTAGAAATAAAGTAACATTGTCTATAGATATTAGTATTTCCTATTTTACTGCTATATCTGATAAAATTAGATTTAATATGAAATCATTGGTTACACAGGGGTTCATAACAGTAGTTAGATTGTAGTTTTTTGTTCTAAAGTTTTAGCATTGCCATCACTGGTTGATCGTTATGAAGAGTCTGTCTTACAAATGATTCAGGATATGTTTTTACCTGTCATTATGATCGTTACGAAGTGTCTTTCTGACAGATGACCCAGGATATGTTTTCACTGTCATGATCGCTATGAAGTGTCTGTCTCACAGATGACTCAGGATATGTTTTCCTTGTCTTTATCTCTTTCCGTCACTTTTACCTTATTTACTGGACGGACTTTGACTATTAACCTGAATAACACAGCCGGTGCTACATATGAAACGAGCTGCTTACATATCCCAAGTCCACGAGTTAACATCCAGGATTGGATGTAGTTTGTGTCTCTCATCTTTTGTTTGCATGGATTATTTTTTGTCTTTGTCTCATTTTTATAATTTTGGCCACATGTTTGTCTTTCTATATAGATGTACAATTTTTTTCATCATGTCTTAACATCCTTTGCCTTTCTTTATACAGCTACAATGCTCACCTTATTTTGTACCAAATTTTGACCCTTATTGCATTCCTGAGCCTTTAAAATAATTGAATTATTTAATTTCAGCAAAACAGTGCAGACAGTTTGGATTTAAATTTGCTGTGAAAAAGTACCAACACTTCTGAAAACCCCCCTCACCCTCTGAGAGATTCTTGTAAGTCTGGTGATTTGGCATGTAGTAGTTCTGGAGAAGAAATCATGTGTCCGACAATCAGATGCCAAGGCAGCCATCTTGAATTTCAAATCACTCTGAAAAGTAACAACACTTCATAGGAGCCTCTGGAGGAAAATTTCTGGCTAGTCTGCTGACTTGGTATACAGTAGTCAAAACTGTTACAGCCACTCAGAGGTAATTGCGCTATTTTGGATTTCACTATACATTTAGTATATTTTTCTTAATATACATGTGATATTGAATAATGGATAGTGTCTGATATACCAATGTTTCTTAATCAGTCTCTTACCTCATGGCCATATATAGATGGACAAATAGACCTGTAAAGAAAAAATATAGCAATCTTAGGTCTAGTTTGATTTTTTTATTATCTGATGTTTCAATGAACAATTATCATTGCCTGAATATTGAGATTGCACAAGCAGAGAACAATAACGAATCAAGCCTTTTTCATTTAATCACAAATGTAAACATATATATGATTAAAGTAGCCGTAAGGTTTAGCTATACAGGGGCCATTGTGGTTGGATCATACGGTAGCTTGATTTACAACTACCTATATGCAAAAAGTACCTATCACCACTAAAGTTGTGAGTTCGAATCCCACACAGGCGATACAACATTATATGATAAAGTTTGTCAGTGACTGACGGCAGGTCGGTGGTTTTCTCCAGTTTCCTCCACCAATAAAACTGACTGCTATAATATAACTTAAGTATTGTTGAAAGTCGCGTTAAACATCATAAACCTTTTTAACTATTCCATCATCATCCAATACTTTTCCCATGCAGTTGATTAGTTTTTAAGTTTGATCGACAAATTTCTTCTTTGTGCAGCTATCATAAAAAGAAAAAAGAAACTTTCAAAAATAGTAGACCCCATAGGTGGTGCAATGGTTAGTGCTGGCCTGGAGTGTGGTAGATCATGGGAGTACACCCCAGTCTCAAAAGACTATAAAATTTGTATTTGGAGTAAATAATCAATCATTGGAAAATAGTAGAACCGTATATGTTTACAATATTTTCATGCAAAGAAAAGTCACAGAGAATCCTACTGAATTGGTTAATCCATCAACTTTCAGTCAGTTTGGGTATTTTTTAACATCATCAGATGTATAAAGGTGACCAGACCTGGTTAATACTTTCACAGATCATTGCTGAATTTCATTAGAAATTTAAAATAAAATCCTTTATTTCACTGCTTGACATCACACTACCAACATCAAAACAATCGAAAATATCACTGAGCGTCCGACAATGAAAAATAAGTTCTTTTTTTAAATTACTTATAAACGCAAAAAATGTGTACAATATATGCAATAAACAGTATAACTACCTTTGCAAAAATAAATCACTCGTAACCAAACAAAGATGATAATGCACTCATGCGCTAACATTAATTCATGAATTACTGAATTGTTCAATTACTGGAGATTTATTTTTGATATTTAGAGTAGTTATACTACGTGACCTACAGAAATTAGGTCAGTTGATAAGCATTTCTATGTAAGGGGTATTATTTCATTGATCACAACACTTCCTACGACCATTAAACTTACCCAACAAGTAACCTAAAAAGATTTTTGTCACTTTGGATTTCTTCAATAGCATACAATTCTTTCATGGTAAATTCCATGGCTAGTCCCGAGTTGTCACCAGATTTATTGCCCTTGGCATTGACAACAGAGTTAGCATACACATATAACAAAAACATACACTTATCCTTGTTTCTTCCCTTTCCTAAAAAAAAGTTTTGAAATTGAAGACAAATGTTTTGTAATAGGAACTATAGTCAAACTTGTACTCAACGGTTACCGTGGGACAGATGAACAAGAGCACCGCCCACGGGTGCTGAACGCTCAACTTTTTCGTATCTGATATTAAACTGCAAGCAATTTACCGAGTCATACATACTTCTAATTATGATGGTCATATAAGCAAATATGTTTGCAAGATTGGTAAATATAATCAGAAGTGTGTCTCACAAAAAATGTTTTGGGTGTGGTGTGTGTTGTGGGGGGAGGGGGGGTATAATCTTTTCTTGTAACACTATTTTAGTGTATATGAAATAAAAATTAAAAATTAAAAAAATTAAAATTTTCAGGGGGGAGGGGGTTGTATGTTGGGAGTTACCCTTCTGTAATGTGTTCCACCTTTTGATAGTGAACAGGTATGTTGGGTTTCATTTTAATGCCTATCATAGTTTATATTGAGAAAATTGTATTTTTAGAAAAAAAATGCAAGTAAAACTAGAGGCTCACCTGACAATAGAATGATACTGAAGCAAATTTCAAAGGGAGATAATCATTACCTTAACTGTTTTCTATATTTATGCATAGAAGATAATGTATTTGCACAAGGTGAGCTAAAAAATTATGAAAAAAGGGCAATAACTCCTGGATGGGTAATAAGATTTACTTCAAAACTGCAGTGCATGTAGATCTTGACAAGCTGAACATGTTTTCAGTTTACATTTAACATCTATCTCTTATAGTTTTTGAAATATAAGATGAAAAGTATTAAAATTTTAAAAATGTGATGAAAAAAGGGAAATAACTCCAAAATGGGTAATGGGATTTACTTCAAAATTGCAGGGTAGGTAGATCGTGACATGCTGCAACTTTTTGCAATTTAAACTTAACATCTCTCTCTTATAGTTTTTGAAATATAAGATGAAAAGTACTAAAATAAAAATAAAAATTTGATGAAAAAAGGGCAACAACTCCAAAATGGGTAATGGCATTTACTTCAAAATTGCAGTGTAGGTATATCTTGACATGATGCACATTTTTGCAATTTAAACCTAACATCTATCTCTTATAGTTTTTGAAATAAAGGACAAAATATATTAAAATTTTAAAAATTTAATGAAAAAAGGGCAATAACTCCAAGATGGGTACTCAGATTTACTTCAAAATTGCAGGGTAGGTAGATCTTGCTGTGATGATCATTTTTACCCCATGTCAGATTTTTGATATTATTAACGGTTTTTGAGTTATTACCCAAAAACCTGCAATTTTACCATATGTTCTATTTTTAGTAACAGCGGCCATGTTTGTTGGCCGAATGGAAAAAAATGAAGAAGTTTTATAGAGGATCTTACATAGATGCTTCCTGCCAAGTTTGGCTCCATTTTGCCAAGCAGTTTCAGAGGAGAAGATTTTTTTAACATTAGCCAATCAGAAACAAGAATTGCCCTTGGTGGCCATATTTGTTGGCGGAATGGGACGAAATGAAGAAACTTTATAGAGGACCTTATATAGATGTTTTCTGCCAAGTTTGGTTCCATTTGTTTCAGAGGAGTAGATTAAAATATGAAAAAGTTAACGGACGGACGACGGACGCCAAGTGATGGCAATACCTCACATGACCCTTTGGGTCAGGTGAGCTAAAAAAGGGAAATAACACAAATAAAATGCTGGATAGAGTTGTCTTCTCTTGTCAACAGAACGGGGTCAACACTTTCTACAAGTGTATTGAGTTTCAATTTAATAGCTTTGATAGTTATTGAGAAATTTTAATTATACTAAAATAATATCCCAAATTTCTATGTACAATGCTGAAACAAGGGCAGATAACTCTGGATATACAAATCACAGGATCACCTGCCTTGTTGTAATGGGTTCCCCATTTGATAATGAACAGGTATGTCGAGTTTCATTTCACTGCCTATCATAATTATTGAGAAATTGTATTTTTTGAAGAAATTCTAAGTCAAAAAGGGGGAATAACTCAAATAAAATGCTGGATGGAGTTGTCTTGTTTTGTCAACAGATTGGGGTCAACACTTTCTACAAGTGTATTGAGTTTCAAGTTAATAGCTTTGATAGTTATTGAGAAATTTTAATTATACTATAAAAATATCCCTAATTTCTATGTACTGTGTCGAAACAAGGGCAGATAACTCTGGATATACAAATCACAGGGTCATCTGCCTTGTTGTAATTGGTTCCTTTTTGATAGTGAACAAGTATTTCAAGTTTCAAATGGATACCTTTGATAGTTTTTGAGAAATGGACTCTGACAAAAAACTTAACCGACCCAGACGCTGACGCTGAAGCTGACGACGAGTGACGACAATAGCTAGACTTTTTTTCTTCGAAAAGTAGAGGTAAAAATGACATAGGATAATTGATCCTTTAGGGTTAGGATTATGGTGTTTAATGCCACTTTCAACAATCTTTAAGTTATATCGTGGCGGTCAGTTTTATTGGTGGAGGAAACAGGAGTATCCGGAGAAAACCACCGACCTGTCACAAGTCACTAATTGATCCTTTATAAAAGATTGACTGTTCCAGATTATTAGTTCCAGTACATAATGATTTGCATATTAATGTTACCGGAAGCTAATTTATTGGAAAATATGGTGGTTGCCTAGTGAGGCTACTGAGTCGCAATATTGCTGAAAATTAGCTGAAAGAGATAAATACCAATTACGGAGGTATACTCATTGGAATGTTATGTGATATAATTTTTAGGGTGACTTCCGCCAGTTCTATTGATTTCTCCAGTGTTGGTATTACATTATTACTGTCCTAACAACTTAGTCAGATAACTTTGACATTGTGGTGAGAATTTGAAAAAATATGTTTATTCATGGAATATTGATTGATTGATTTTTTTGGTGTTTAATGCCAGTTTCAGCAATATCATGGCAACCAGTTTTAGTGGTGGAAGAAGCCGGAGTACCCGGAAAGAACCACCGACCATGGGCAAGCAACTGGTAAACTTTATCACTTGCGGCTGCGAGTCAAGTGCACCCTGTTTTGTAATTTACAAAGCCGGGACGAACCCACGCTGTATTGGTGATATGCTTGCACGAGTTGTTAGATAATCTAACTACCTAACTCATTGAGCCACCCGGATCCTCATTCATGGAATAATGTTGTGTTTATGCTCCTTTCATTTTTTTCTTTTTGTTCTTTTCTATTTAGGTATTTTTCATTTGGTTTTGTATGACATTCGCAATCTGATTGATTGATTGGTGTTTAACACCAATTTTAGTAGTATTTCAGCTATATCATGGCATTTAGCTATCTGATAACCATATTCAAAATGCAACTCATACCTTAATATACATATTTATAGATAGAATAAAAGTTATACACAATGTTAAAAAGTATTTGCCAGAGACTTCTCTTTACTGGAATCTTCATACAGAAATTTGTAAAATACCTTCATCAACACTGTTGACTTTCACCATACCAGAAATAGTAACAACATCACCTGGTACACAGCTATCAACTGAAGTGGAAAGTGAAAGTACAAATGTATTCTTAACATTATATATAGCTACCATGCACGAAATAGTAACAACATCACCTGGTACACAGCTATCAACTGAAGTAGAAAGTGAAAGTACAAATGTATTCTTAACATTATATATAGTGTCAGTGAAACAAATCCCATAAAAGACATCCTAATAATATATGCAGCAGTTTAATATATATAAAGATAGATGGTTTGTTTATGGTCTTTAATGCCACTTTCAACAATATTTCAGTTATATCGTGGCGGTCAGTTTTATTGGTGGAGGAAACCAGAGTACCAGGAGAAAACCACCAACCTGTTGCAAGTTACTGACAAACTTTATTACATAATGTTGTATCAAGTACACCTCACCATGAACGGGGTTCGAACTCACAACGTAGTGGTGATATACATTGATTGCACAGGTAGTTGTAAATCCAACTACCATACGATCACGACCACGACATCCCCTTTAAAGATACAGACTATATTGGTATGATACTTGTAACTGTCCTCTATTCTAGCAAAAGATTATAAAAATAAGCTAAAATTTCACATACAGCTGGTCTGAATTGTTTTAAACTGTCTATTTATGCAAGATGACCGTAATGGCAGGTACTATACTGTACAGTAGACTGAACTGTTATTTTTAAAAGTCAAATCAGGCTTTCTTCCTTTTTACTGTTTGCTAAACTCCATATTACATATACTAGTATGTGAAATGAAAATGCAAGAATGGACTTGTTCTTTTCGTCTTTACTCAAAATTTACCCAAATCTTGAGTGAGTTCGCAGTCAATTGTTCTTGGTATTCTTCCAGTCTCTTTTTGTCTATCCACCATAATTTCTTGTACTCTTAAAAAAAATATTAAACACAGTAATTAGACAGTGATAAAGGCAAGCTGAAACACACGCAAAAATAGGCAATTAAGGATTAGCAGATTCGTGTTCAGTTTTGAAACATGAAAAGTAATTCTTTGTGTATAAAACTGGAAAACAATATATGGGAAACCATAAGGCATAACAGACATAATTAAACATAATCCTTAAAATTATTGTGTAAAAATTCCTAATCATTTGGTCAAGGGAAACCACAAAAATCACATTTTTCAATGAAGAGACATACATAACTCTTGAACCATAAAAGGGATAATAAACAAATTTGATCTTGACCAGTGTATTATGGCCAAATAAAATGAGTTTTATTAATATTAAATATTTTGCTTAAGTGGAACTAAAATTTTCTTAAAAAGAAACCAGAGAAATTGTTTGGTTTTTTTTTTGCAAATCAAGGGGCATAACTCCAGAGTGGAAAAGGTATTCCATGTCAAAAATCAAAGTTGTCCTGCCTTTTATGATCGTTTCTTGGATAGCTCGAAATAAACAATTCGGCTGATAGTAGTAGCTTTCAGCTGAATTTATCCCAGATATTTCAATTCATATGAAACTTTCTATGACAGGACAAGAAAAAGGTGACGATTTAATACAGATGACTGTTTAATAGAGGTGACCTCATCGACAGGTTTGACTGTATATAAATTACTGCTATATCTGGAATGTTGTTGAAGGTGGTTTTAAACACACATAAGTGTAGTACAGTACTGTGTAGTCAATGTTTACCTAATTGTCTGCCAATCAATAGTCCTAGTCAGGTCAGAACTTCTCTTGGGAAAAAAGGTTTTGCCTCTACAGTCCTGAGCTGGACACTGTTAAATATAAATAACAAAAATACAAATCGCTAAATTGTAATAATAAATGTAAATAACAAAAATACAATTTGTTAAATTGTTATAATATAAATAACACAAATACAAATTTTTAAATTGCTATAGATATAAATAATAAAAATACAATTTGCTAAATTGCTATAATATAAATAACAAAAATACAAATTGTTAAATTGTTATAATAAATATAAGTAACAAAAAAAATACAAATTGTTAAAATAAATAACTAACTAGAGGTTCAGTGGGCTGAGCCTGTGTCCCTCACCTTTCATTCTGCTTTGAGGAAACTTCATACAGAACCTTCCATAGGTGCTTCCCACCAAATATCGGTTCATTTTGGCAAAGCAGTTTCAGATAAGAAGATTTTTTAGAAATTTACCAATCTAAAACAGGAATTGCCTGTGGCAGCCATGTTTGTAAATGGATCAAAACGAAATGAGTAATCTCTATAGAGGATCTTCCATAGATGCTTCTTACCAAGTTTCATATCATTTGGCCAAGCGGCTTCAGAGAAAAAGCTGTTTTAGAAATTGACCAATAAGAAACAAGACTTGCCTGTGGCAGCCATACTTGTTAACTGATAGGGACGAAATGAGTAATCTTTATAGAGGACCTCCATAGATGCATCCTACCAAGTTTCTGTTCATTTGGCCAAGCAGTTTCAGAGAAGATTTTTAAAAATAGGTCAATCAGAAACAAGAATTTCCTGTGGCCACCATGTTTGTTATGGGATCGGAACGAAAAGAGCAATCGCAACAGAGGACTTCCATAGATGCTTCCTACCAAGTTTCAGTACATTTGCATACATGCCAACCCCTGAAAGGTCAAAAGAGGGTCATGACCCTCTTTCAACCAAAAAAAAAGAGGGTCATAACGCGTAACAACGTTTTTGGCCTTTGAAATTAGATTCATCATAATGACAAAGTTTTATTTTACATATTACAATAATATAAGTACAACAGAAAAACTGTTGTACAAACCATCTGAAGTAGTTTTGAAAGCCTCTAAATCAACAGCTACTTTAAGCTCTTGTTGTAATCATTTGCTGCTGATTTAGAAGCTTTCAAAACAACTTCAGATGGCTTGTACTCGTAACAAGATTAAAAAATGTGGTTAAATTTACAATTTAGCAATGCACACAGGCTGGTATTATTGAGTTCTGACCTAAAGTCTGTATGTATTTTTTTGACAATACTGAAAGCTCTCTCACAGTCAGCATTACTGTTTGGCAATACAAGTAAAGTTATGGCTAATTTAGAAAGAAGATTAAATCTTTTTCCCTCTACATTGCACATTTCCCCTCAAAAGTGTTCAATGTCATTGTCGTCATCACACTTTGCAGTGAACAGTTCTCACAAACTTTCCCGCCAAGCGATGTTTGTTGACAAGTATATTTGAAAAAACCTGAGAAACTCGAATGAATTTTAAGGTGATTTTAAATACTTACACAATTCCGGTATTTCCGGGTCAAAACGGGTGATCCTGGAAAATTCCGTGTCAAATGACAGGCACGCCATGTGACAAAAAAATAACGGGTTACAGGTCAATTTGGCGTGTGTAACACGGCGAAAGCGTGTTACTTGGCAAGTATGCATTTGGCCAAACGGTTTCAGAGAGGAAGAATCTAAAAAATCAACCAATCAAAAACAAGAATGGCCTGTGGTGGCCATGTTTATTAATGGATCGGGACAGAATGAACAATCTTTATAGAGGACCTTCCATAGATGCTTCCTACAAAGTTTCGGATCATTTGGCCAAGCAGTTTCAGAGGAGAAGATTTTTAGAAATCGACCAATAAGAAACAAGAATTGGCTGTGGTGGCCATGTTTGTTAATGGATCGGGACGAAATGAGTAATCGTTATAGAGGACCTCCCATAGAGGCATCCTACAAAGTTTCGGTACATTTGGCCAAGCAGTTTCAGAGAAGATTTTAAAAAATAGGCCATTCAGAAACAAGAATTGCCTGTGGCAGCCATGTTTGTTAACGGATCAGAACGAAATGAGCAATCGCAACAGAGAACTTTCTATAGATGCTTCCTACCAAGTTTCAGTACATTTGGCCAAACTGTTTCAGTGGAGAAGAATTTTTAAAATCAACTAATCAGAAACAAGAATTGCCTGTGGCAGCCATGTTTGTTAATGGATCGAGACGAAACGAGCATTCATTATAGAGGACCTTCCATAGATGGTTCCTACCAAGTTTCGGATCATTTGGCCAAGCGGTTTCGGAGAAGATTTTTAGAAATCGACCAATCAGAAATAAGAATTGCCTGTGGCAGCCATGTTTGTTAATGGATCGGAACGGAATGAGCAATCGTAACAGAGGACTTTCCATAGATGCTTCCTACCAAGTTTCGGTACATTTGGCCAAACGGTTTCAGAGGAGAAGAATTTTTAAAATCAGCCAATCAGAAACAAGAATCGCCTGTGGCGGCCATGTTTGTTAATGGATCGGGACGGAATGAGCAATCTTTATAGCGGACCTTCCATAGATGCTTCCTACCAAGTTTCGGTTCATTTGGCCTAGCGGTTACAGAAGAGAAGAATTTTTAAAATCAGCCAATCAGAAAGATGAGTTGCCTGTGGTGGCCATGTTTTTTAACGGATCAGGACGAAATGAGCAATGAGGGCCTTCCATAGAAGCTTCCTACCAAGTTTCAGATCATTTGGCTGAGGGGTTTTAGAGGCATATTTATCTGTAATTCAATTCATAGATAACTGCATTTTACTAATTTATTGATATCTATATTTAAATTAGAGTTATCTCCCTTTCCACAGAAAAGCAGATTTTTTTTTAGAAAGCATACAATCATAAACATGAATTGCCTGTGGCGGCCATGTTTGTTCATGGATCGGGACGAAATGAGTAAACTTTATAGAGGACCTTCCATAGATGCTTCCTACCAAGTTCCAGTTCATTTGGCCCAGTGGTTTCAGAGGAGAAGATTTTTTAAAATAAGCCAATCAGAAACAAGAATTGCCTGTGGTGGCCATGTTTGTAAATGGATCGGGACGAAATGAGCAATCATTATAGAGGACCTTCCATAGATGCTTCCTTCCAAGTTTCAGTTCATTTGGCTGAGGGGTTTCAGAGGAGAAGATTAAAATGTGAAAAGTTAACGGACGACAGACGCCAAGTGATGGCAAAAGCTCACATTGCCTTTGGCAAGGTGAGCTAAAAATGCAATCTAAATTGTTATAATAAATATACAATGAAAGTGTGCAAATGCACAAATTACAATCAATAACTGCAAGTGAAGAAAATCTTAAATGGAAATCATTTGATATTATAAACAATGTTTCCTCAATCGTAAGCCTCTATGTTGGTATTAGCTTATTCATTTTTTTTTTATATTTGTATTACCGCTGGAGATCCAATTATCATGAGGTGGAGAGTTCTGGATTCCATTAATAGGTTTAACCCCACCACATGTTTGTGCTTGTCCCTAGCCAAGGCCTGGATCTCTATCAGGAAATGCTGTAGTCTTTTTTTTTTATTCAATGATTTGAGGTGAGTTTGGTTGCTTGCCTTGTTGATAATGGTGCAATAGTTGACCATCACCATGATCACTATTTAACCATTGTTTACCCAACATTTTGTCCTATCACGTTCTGAGTTCCCTGTTGTGATGTCTTCCATGATTTCCACATAAAAAACGATGTCCGGTTCGTCTTTATCCCCAGTTGTTTTTAGGACTCATGTCTTATTTATATATTTGTTTACATATAGTGGTGTCTTTACTATATGAATAACATGACTGGTGTCTTATAAGAGGCAGGAACTGTTTACCCTTCGTGAGCACCTATATATTTGTTTACATATAGTGGTGTCTTTACTATATGAATAACATGACTGGTGTCTTATAAGAGGCAGGAACTGTTTACCCTTCGTGAGCACCTGAGTTCACCCCCGGTTTTTGGTGGGGTTCATGTTGCTGATCTTTTCAGTTTTCGAAGTTGTGTTTTTGTGTTATGTTTGTCTTCGTCCTCTGCTTTGTGAGCCAAATGTTGCCACTGTCTCTGGATTGTCCATACTTGATTGCCCCTTCGGTCTTCTCTAACCATTTGTTTCATAACATTTTTTCCAAACTCATATCCAATATTTCTTTACATTGCCAATGTATTAAATCTCCCTTGTTTTTATTTTGCCTTCAACATATAGTATAATAGAGACACACTTTCTGGATTTCTCTTTCTTTGAATCTACACCAATGTTTCATTGTAATGATTTTATTGTTGTACATACCTTGGTAGGTACTGTGTATTTACCATCAGGTAGAGTGACACTCTGTAACAAAACAAAAATGAAATTAACCTCTGTCAATGATTCTGTATGAAGAAATGGAAGAATGTGTCCATAGGAAACAGATGTCAGTTAATGTAAACAGGGGCAAAACACCAGAACAGAAAATGTGGTAAAGATCGAAATCTTGTGGAGAGGACCCTTGTAAATTGTTATAATTTGTGTCCAATCCAATTGTTATAATATTTAGCAATAAAATATGTTTAATCTTAATCTTGACCGGAATCAAACTTGGCCTTCCTTTTGTGGCTCCTGAAATGAATTGCTTAAAGGGGAATTTACATGTGCCAACCTTTGAGTCTTCAAATTGGTAGATCTTCCTCCCTAAGGTGTCAGCTCTGTGGAGATCCATCATTTATTTAGGTCAACAGATCTTCCACCATGCAGACATAAAGAGAGGGAACTCTCTCTTTGAAGGTCATAAAGTGATTGTTGTTTAACCCCAAGTGAGCAATATGTCCACTATATCATTGTGAGAACATATTACATTTGGATGAGATGATGCACGTTTTGTACTAGACCAACATTCTTAATTGGATTTTTATAGTGCTAGTTCATTCAGACAACATTCTGCTGGTAGACATGTCGCTCCACTTCAACACGTTATCCTGATTCCAAGCTAACCAGTCTTTGTTCTTACTCCTTAATACTGCATGCTTAGCAGAGAAGCAGCAAACAAGAATTTCATAGCCTGACTGTGGCTCGAACCCAGGATCTAATATACTTGGTACAAGAACGCTAACCATTTCACAACTGATGCAATTATCTACTACCATGGTATGGCATGGTGATAATGACTGACATTAAATTATTTTGTAACTCACCTGAACAGTTCCACAAGTCACACATTCGAAGGCTAACTTGCTACATAATGGCTTAATATTGCTGACTCTTACAACAGTTCCTTTTACAGACACAAATTTCCCTAAAACAAAAAAGATTATTACATGATTAAACAGTTATATCCCATTTTAATAAAGCCACAAAATAAATACTGAGGCTTTAGGAGACAATTGTTATTGTGGTTTTAAAGTACCTGTAGCAGAATAGGGATTAGATTTGTTTTCAAACAATACTTTACGGTTTTTTTTCCCAAACAAAGTCATGTTGTCTCAGAGTTGCATCAATGATTTTGCATAAAGGGGTCAAATGCCTCCTTTGTAATGAAAAACAGGGACAACAGAATATGGTATTCAAATTCATCTCTGGTCCTTGTCTAAATCAGGTTTTATATTATGAAAGTCAATTTCAAATTTTCCACTGATATACAGGATAACTTATGACTTCACCTCCTTCTGTTATTAAATACCAGGATGTCTTGATAAGAGAAGATAGTTTGAATTTGTAAGGTAAGAACTGCTTTAAAATAGAATTGGTTATTTTCTTAGTACTACTACTAATCTTTTTCTGCCTCATTCAGACTAGCAGCTCATTTTTCTGCAAATTACAAACCCCAAAAACTAAAATATTAAGTGATGATTAAACAAACCATAATAATTTGCTTTCAAGTTTTTCAATGGTATCTGTGATCCAAAGTTTACTACTCTAGCTATGATTATTGGCACTGAATATACACAGTCATCTGATTGGCTAGTTTCAGGATCAATGGCTGCTTCTTGTAATCTTTTGTGGGTTAGTAACTGCAAATAAAAATTTAGAAATTAATGGTGAATTAAATCTTTTATTACAGGATATACATTATAACTGAGTTCTGAGTTTCTTTTAGTATCAAGAGGCTGGCGTGGTCGTGATCATATGGTAGTTG
>MJUT01038714.1:28970-55644 GCA_002080005.1 Gigantidas platifrons | reverse complement strand
ATGAATCAATCCTCAACCTACTTCATAGTATGAGAATGAATCAATCCTCAACCTACTTCATAGTATGAGAATGAATCAATCTAATGCAATTATTACAAAACATGTTAATACATTGGTTAATGTTTGCATTCAAATCCACAGTTGACATGCCATAACTAAGGATTTATTGATTGATTGATTTTTGGTGTTTAACGCCACTTTCAACAATATTTCAGCTATATCATGGCGACCAGTTTTAGTGATGGAGGAAGCCGGAGTACCCGAAGAGAACCACCGACCATGGGCAAGCAACTGGTAAACTTTATCACTTGCGGTTGTGAGTCGAGTGTACTCTTTTTTGTAATTTACAAAGCCGGGCGCGAACCCACGCCGTATTGGTGATAGGCTTGTATGAGTTGTTAGATCCAGCGACCTAACTCATTGAGCCACCCGGGCCCCTACTAAGGATTTATATTGTGAATGAGCTGTCATATTGAATTCTAGATACATAATAAATATGTCAATGTGATAGAAAATACAGACAACGCCTACATTTTAAATAATTTCTTATTAGATTTTATATAAATTTGAAAGGTACATGTTGCCAAATTATGCCCACTGTTTACATCTGTGCTGAAAATTTTTGAATGACGTCATGATCTTGTACATGACATTTATGTGCCAAAGTCATATTAACTTATTAGCTAAATGTGATAGTAGTTAAATGTTTTACATTCTTCTACTTAAACATCCAATGGAGCCTTGCTATGTCGAAGTCGAATGGACCGATGATTTTATTTCATAATTGTCAAGCAATCAGGTTATCTAAGATAAACTGAGCAGAATGCTACCATACTACTTGTATGACTGATTCAAAGTATTACTTTTGATATTTCCAAGAGAACGACTTATCTGATCTTGAGGTAATGAAGTTTGCCTGTATTTTAGATTACCATAAAATAAAGTAACATGTAATTGCATTCAGAATTATAGTTCTTACAACAGATACAGTAGTTTCTTTATGTTCAGTAACATTTTAATCTCAGTTGTAAACTATTAGGTAATTAAAGTTCGTTTTTGATGCAAAAACATACATCTCCCTCCACATTCTTCATCTTTTAGAAAAGCTATGTGCAATCTATAGGATTTTATTCATATCATAATTTTTACTGGTAAATTTAAACACAAATTATGATATATAATTTTATTTTACCCTCTTCTGGAAAATAGTATCTCCATCCTTTGTATGGAGACTGGACCTCAATGACAGCTTGAACCATCTGAGAAGCAGGCCTTCTGTTTGGTTGGGGGTCATCCATCATTCTCACTCCTCTGCCTTGAGATTCTGACAAAAAAAACTTATTAAAATAAGCATGAACACAAAGTTTTAAAGATAATAGTTACAACTTTGTTTTAAGACTTTTTCTTTTTGTAATTTCTAATTTAAATTCAATTTCTCTTATTATTTGCCTCAAAAGAGATGACCAGTAACTTGCTTGTAAATTCGTCCAAAATTTAATACTAGTATATAAAATGCATAATTACACCTATCACAGAAATACATAACACATCTCACAATTAATTTTCTATTACCATAAGAACATAAATGTATGACAAGTTTTATTTGTCATTATCTCCTTGTGTCTACCATTAAAATAAAGCAATCATTTACTTAACCTGTATTTTGTTTTCTTGTTGATAGTATGGTACATGTATCTTGGTAATAAAAATTATATACACTAAATAGCATCAAAATGACAAAGATGACCAGATGTAATGTTTATCGTCAAAAATACCAAGTACTGCTCAATTACAGGCTAGAGGCCATTTCACACTCATTTTAGGACATTAATTATGGTCCTTGTTGAAGACCCTACTGTGACTGTGAAATGTAGAACAGCATTGTTCCTTTCCTCTAATTTACATCTAAGTGTACATGCTTTCTTACTAATGTAATGTGGGATAGTCTCTCATGTTTATTTATATTCATATGCTTTCTTACTAATGTAATGTGGGATAGTCTCTCATGTTTATTTATATTCATATGCTTTCTTACTAAGAGTATATCTAACAGAGAACCAGTAACAATGTGCCCAACATGTTGAGCCCTAGTCCAATAAAATTTTCAGTTAGTAGTCTAGATTGCAATAAATATCGTTGCAATTTTGATTCCCATTCATGAAAAAGTTTGTCATTGACTTGCGACAGGTCAGTAGTATGCTATTGGTACTACGGTTTCATCATCCAATAAAACTGTCAGACTGCAACTGATATAACAGAAATATTGTTGAAAGCAGCATTCAGCACCCATATCATGTATATTGTTCATAAAAAAATTACTAATAAAAAGAAGAAAGTCAGTCTTTAAAAATTACTTCCACTTACGCGAGTTTCCTCTCCCTCTATTTCCATAGTGTTTATAGTATCTTCCTCCACCTCCCTGACCTCTGTACCACCCACGACCTCTCCATCCTCTCCCACCCTGCCAGCTACCAGCACTGGAGGTACTAGTCTGACTCATTCTTGCATTCTACATCTAAAAGAATTTTGAACTTAATTTCAAGATTCATAATTTTTACAAAAATTAATTGATTAATAAATTAATCAAATAAAATAACTTTTGTTGGAAATACAAAATGTATATGTAAACTACTTCCACTAAAAATATTTTAATGTAAATTTGATTGTCAAGATTTCATGCTGGTTTCAACGTCTTTATATTTTAATACAATGTAGTATATATATTTTAATATATACAATACTTCCTGTGAATAGTGGTATTAGTTTAGGACCGATATTCTGATTGGCTCCTCATGATCACTGCATGTTTAATTAATGGAATAGCAGACACTTGTTAGCTTGCTACAGGTGTCAGTCTGTACCATAATATTTAAGAGTTTCTAACAATCAAAAACCTTAAGCTAATTCAAAATAAACATATCATCATACGAGACAATTGTATTTGAAAACTTTCAAATGCGAGAAAAGATGGCTTGATATGTGGAGTTTCCCATTGTTCTCAGATGCATATTGTTTGCACTGATTTAAATATATACATTACGTTTCTTTTATTTGCAAAGCTCGGTAGGAATTCCAACACTGCACAATCGGAGTTATCTCCCATTGTGCAGTGGATGGAATTTGGGCCGAGCCCAGCAACAGTATTACTGAATCAGAATCATTTTCATTACTGTGTACTGCCTTATATTTTCTTTAATATTATTGATTATTGTGTATTGCATTATTAACTTTATTTGATGCTTGATTGTTATGCTCTTATGGGCCGATAATTCAAAAATAAGTCTTAGTCTTAGTCATTGAAGTTCAACATAAGATAGTAAAAATTGTGTTTTGCAAATAAGAAATGACACTTTTTATTTTCCAATTTTTGTTGTTGATACATGTAAGAGTTGACAACATACATTGCATTTTCGCAGTTGTTATTTGCTCATATAGGACACACTTTGAAAACGGTCTGCAACAGCTAATTAATATTGTACATTTTAAAGAATTTTTAAGAGAGAAAAATGGAGTTAAGATAATTATACAATAACCATGATTATCTCATTGTACAATACTTACATTCATCGAAAGCTGCCTGGACATGTCTGATGATAGAGTTACAAATGTACTCAGTTACAACAGTGTACAGGGCTTTCAATATTTTGCAAGTCTACCAGCATTTCACTGTTTACAGGCGGTACTTTTGATTAAAATTTGAAAAAATTTCTTAAATATCTAATATAACACTCTTTAATGTCAGGAGGTACCAAAAACCATTTTAAGCGGGAAAAAGTACATGGTACCGTCCCTTATTGAAAGGCCTGAGTGTACTTCCATGTAAATTGTAAATTAAACATGATGTCATATGCAGCTAATCTGTTCACGTGAAATTAATATGCACAATGACCAGTCCGAAACTGATACTCTGACGATATCAGCTGTGTTGGGTGAAGATCACCAGTCAAAAGAATTAAATTTTCATTTTAAAACTGGCGATCTTGCCTCAGTCATACTCATAGTCATAACTAATCTCGTTGAGATTAGGATTCAGAAAATTCTGAAACGCCATCAACAAAGAACTACAAATTACACGATGCCAACATACTCGGGATCATATGTCACCTTGAATCAGAAAAAGACATTGGAGTTACAATAGATTCAAAGCTTAACTTCGAAAAGCATATCCAGACACAAGTGAATAAGGCAAATCAAATAGTTGGGATAATCAGGAGATCATTTAAATATTTGGACTTCAAAACATTCTGTTTATTATTCTAATATGACGTCCCGTATTTGGTATACAAATAAAGGCATATTTGAATAACAATCAAATATAGGCCACACATGCACGCCGAGCTAAAAATAAAAGCACCTACATATCGCTCGGTGTTAAATATTCATGAATATAATGCCTACCCATATTTGAATAACAATAAAGTATCGCCGGTATGAATTATTTCTTAATTCCAATGCAATACTGAGCATAAAAATGTATTCTTGCATATCCTCGTGTCTAAAAAGCACAAACATTACAATGCCGGAAAATATTGTTGAACGACTTTGGCACATAAACAACGTGACGTCATATGAAGACTTCCAGTTTAAAATGTAAATATCAGACGTTATTTGGCTTCGTGTACGCTTCAATGTAGATAGAATTTAACTAAAATAACTTTTCAAGGTAGGCATTTTAGTTATTTTTGTGTATTGTTGTACATATGACATGTAGGATTTCACGTTTTCAAGATGACGGATTCTTAACATTGACCGCCTCGAATTTTAAAATTACCGTATTTGTCCTATTATTGCTCGTGGTTAAATATTCATGAATATAATGCCTACCCATATTTGAATAACAATAAAGTATGGCCAGCATGAATTATTTCTTAATTCAAATCACTTGTCAGACCTAACCTAGAACATGCAAGTAGCGTTTGAAACCCATATAAAACTAACGACATAGAGGCAATTGAGAATGTCTAACGTACAGCCACTAAAATGTTACCGGATATGACGGACTTGACCCAATCTTCGAAATTAGACTTTCGAATTTACTGGCCCGAAAACTTCAAAATTAGAATATTTATATAGATTCTATTGAAAAAATTTGGCAAAAGTCACTGGTCCGAATCAATTTTCACTGGCCGTGGACCACCGGACCACTACTAAAGTCGATGACTGTTGACCTATGAAGAGCGAATAAGGAAACTAAAACTCCCGTCACTGAGATATAGGCGCCTAAGAGGCAATATGATCGAAACATTTAAGATAGTAACTGGAATCTATGACAAGCTTGTGACAGAGGATTTATTGACATAAAAACACTTTTCATCATTAACTCGTGGACATTTATTAAAGCTAACCAAGAACAGATCTAGATTGGACATACGTAAATATTATTTCACAAACAGAGTAGTCGAAGATTGGAAAAATCTACCAGAATCAATTATCACGGCCAAAAACGTAAAAAAATTTGAAAACAGACTAGACAAGCTGTGGCAAAACCACCCTGATGTTTGACCATACTTATAACGATACACAAAAAACCGGAAGAAGACATTTAAACCAAATAGACAACGAAGTAGAGCCAAATATAGAGGAGCAAGCTGATCTCCTGCGTTTGGAACAGATTTATACACAATGTAAGTAGACTTACTGTAGGTAGGTAGAAATTTTCTGATATAATTTCAGACACTTCTGCACATCATGCATAGTCATATATAAAAATTTATATAGGTTTTTCTACATATGATCTGGATTTAACAACACAAATAGGAATTGAAACGAGAGGGGAGAAAGATGACCGGCCTTGTTTGTGCATATTTAATCATTCATCGATAGTAATCTACCTGGATAGTCGACAAGGCCATGTGATTGAACCCCTCCCCCCTACCCACAACATACAGAACTTGAAAATTACCGTGAATAGTTTTTGAAGTTAATGCTCATTTCCAGATGTTAACTATAACAGTAAATACTTTAAATCATATCGACATATGAGAAATGAAATCTCTACTTTCACTTTCTAATTTCCCGCGCATTTTGGGTCGATTAATTTACGAATTCAGTCGGAATTGACGGTGTAATATTTACGGATGTTTGCAGATCGTTGTTTGTACTTTTTCTTTTGGTCATTGTGTTGTCTGTCCTTCGATTTACGGATTTTGATTACCCCTTTGGTGTCTTCAAACTCTTCTTACAACATAAAGATAAAAATGTAGATATCAAATTTAGCTCACGCGACGCGTTTTTGAAATAACATTTATTAGGTACACTCAAAGATTGAAAAGGCAAATCAAATGAAAATGTACTATCAGGGGCGGATCCATGATTTCAAGTTAGGGGGGGGGGGCGCACTTAAAATAATCGTGGGGTATTTCGTGTGAGAAATCACGATTTTACGGGGGAAAAAAATATTTTTTCCAATTTTAGGGGAAGGGGGCGCGTCGGGTGCGCCCCCCCCCCCCCTTTTGGATCCGCCCCTGACTATTGTCAATATTTGACATGTTACGCAAGTTTACGTGATTTCATTGGTTACACCAGTGGTGTAAACACTTCAGTAATGTCTTAATGTCTTCTCCTTTAATTGTATTAAACTTATTCTGCGATGGATTTATACAGTGACACTGTCGGCTTTACTACCGTTTATGTGAATTCAATTTCCTATTCAAAAGGGGCCCGGGTGGCTCAATGAGTTAGGTCGCTGGATCTAACAACTCATACAAGCCTATCATCAATACGGCGTGGGTTCGCGCCCGGCTTTGTAAATCACAAAAAAAGGTGCACTCGACTCGCAACCGCAAGTGATAAAGTTTACCAGTTGTTTTCCCATGGTCGGTGGTTCTCTCCGTGCATCCGGTTTCCTCCACCACTAAAACTGGTCGCCATGATATAGCTGAAATATTGTTGAAAGTGGCGTTAAACACCAAAAAATCAAATAAAAATCAAATCCTATTCAATATTGCACTCACTCACTCAATGTTACAATTCTTATCGGCAAGTTTAACATCGATGATTTCATTTATACAGTACTGTATATCTATAACCTCCTCTGTGATTTTTTTTAAAATGATTTCTCTTCGGACTTTTCGTATCTATTGATGTCTCATTTTCTTTGAGTTGGTATCTGAAAAAGAATTATGGAAATGATTGTAATTCCCTAATTGACATTAAAGACTCTGCCGTTATTATAGAAAGTTTATTAATTAATCAAATAACAATTAAGTGGTGATGTCCATACCTTTCTCGATGTCTTCTTGTGCCAACCTCAAGTTAATAAAGTATCACGATTTAATATTAATATTTTATTACATCCATCAATCAAAGGTATATGTTATATTTATCCATATATAAAATATTCACCATATTTTCGAATTGACAACCAAGACAACCAATTCTCATTGGGTTACATTAGTAAATAAGAGACTTCATGATCATATATAATTGGTTCTAATGCTAAGCGACGACAAGAGAAACAGTCATTCCTTTCGTTCCAGATGTTCGTATTTTGCAGGACTAGTACCACATCACTGCATATTCAATTTGTTCCTGTGAACACTTTTTACTACTAGAGAATAAAAACATCGAATGAAGACTCTTCCTTGTATTGCAGGTATGTATCATTCATCAACTCTCAAGCCAATGATTTGTCTTTTAGTACTGATGTCTCTGATTCCTGTAAATCGGTTTTTGGGAATCAAGACTTCATGACGGGTGTCATTTAATGGGGGCATAAACCCCATTCAACAAAACAGGTATACTATCCATGAATCCGGGGAGGGTCCGGTAGTCCGACGGTCCATTAGTCCGACGGCCCATTAGTCAGACAGCCCATTAGTCCGACTGACCATTAGTCCGACAACCCATTAGTTCGACGGCCCATTAGTCCGACAACTCATTAGTCCGACAGTCCATTAGTCCGACAACCCATTAGTCCGACATGACAGTTCGTCACGGTGGGGGACTAAATTCTACATTGTATTACCATTTTTACTATTAGTTTCCTTTTCTGGTTTAATTCCTTTCCTTGTAATAGTAGTCCCCGTCTTTATGGAAGTCTTCGGGATGTCAGTTAGTTGGGAAATAGAAAAATCGTACGCTCGGGTGGTACATACATGTGTACATGCAAGTTTAATTACCTTTTGGGTCAGTTAGGAATGGGGACTACTATCACAAGGAACAAAACGAAACGAAACGGTTTGTTTCTCGTCACTTTAAAAACTTTACGGTTCCGTTTCGTTTATTGAATTAACAAGTAAACAATCCATGTTTTTGGTTTAAAGTAGCGGATCCAGAGGGGGTCTGCGGTCAATCCGTCGAATTTTAATTTCTGATCTCAATGCAAATGTGAAAATGCTTGTATCTACCGATGGGACGTGCGTCTATATAATGTTGGTACCATTAGGCTTCATGTGTGCTGAGTTTATCGCTAAACGTATACATGTACAATGTTCCCTCTCCCAGAGGATGTGTCGGGGTTAGAATAGGCACCATACATGCGCTTATCGTAGAAGGCGACTATAAATAAATAAATAAATAAAAATCTTTATTTAGAGAGAGTAACTTATTTGGATTATACCAATTTTCAATAAGGCTCTCTGAAAACAATACTTAAGTACATGGACATAGATATCAGCAAAGTATATATAACACAATAACATATTCACATATTTTAAATGATATAACGCAAACAATTAAAAAAAAAAATCAGTTTATCAAAAATTTAATAATTTGTAAGAGTTTTTGAATTCAAATACAGTTTTCGAGGTTTTAATTTCATTTGGTAGTGAGTTCCATACTTTTGGCCCACTAAAAGAACAACTTGATTTGTACAATTCTGTATTTCGTTTCGGAACAAGGAAATTGTCTGATGATGAAAATCTGGTATCGTTTGACTCCTTGTTATTTGCAGAAACAATCAGATTTGATAAATATTCCGGGGCTAATTCATTTTTAGATTTATACATTAATAAAGCCTTGTGATAAAGTATTCTTTTCGTAATTGGAACAATCCCACATTCCCGAAATAGTTCGCTAGATTGTTTTTTTTAAATTGTGCTCATCTAGAATAATTCTTGCAGCCCTTTTTTGTAATTTTAGTAAATTTTCAAGTAAATACTTACTACAATCCCCCCAAATTGAACAACAGTAGTCTAAGTGGGGAAGAATATATGCATTATAAAACAGAATTCTCGTTTTGTGATTCAAGTATTTCTGGATTCTCCTGAGTAATGCTAAAGATGAATTTACTTTTTTAATCATGTGATTTATGTGTTCAGTCCAAGAAAATGTTGCATTAACGAAAACACCAAGGACCTTTTCACACTGACTTTCATTGATTTGATGGCCATTGATAGATATATCAAATATTTCATCAGATGAGGTACAAAGTTTCTGTTTTGAACCAATACACATGGTCTTTGTTTTTGATACATTTAAAACCATTCTATTTTCTTAACACCAGTGCGAAATATCTTCTAATACTGTATTAAGTGTTTTGCTTATACAAAGCTTGTTTTTCCCAGTCGCCGATATAGTACTTTCATCAGCAAAAAGATCAGTGTTATGATTTTGGTTATATAAAGGTAGGTCATTAATAAAAATAAAAAATAATACAGTCCCTAAAACTGACCCTTGAGGTACGCCCGATTTCACTTGTTGTAAATCGGAAAATGTATTTGAAATAGAAACAATCTGTCTTATGTCGATCAAATAAGAAAAAAACCACTGTAGCGAAGTGTAAGAAAATTTATATTTCTGCAATTTTTGAAGGAGCAATTCATGATCAAGAAGATCAAAAGCTTTTGCAAGATCTAGTAATACCGCCCCAATTAATTCACCTTTATCAACGGCTTTTAACCACCTATCAATCATAAATGTTAATGCCGTTTGGCAGGAATTATTTAAACGAAAACCTGACTGCAGTAAATAAAATAAATTGTATTTATTTAGGAAATTCATCAAATGATTCTTCACATGTCTTTCAAGGATTTTTTATGCTAATGGTAAAATTGCAATAGGTTTGTAATTAGAGACATCATTTCTAGAACCTTTGTTTTTGAAAACTGGAACGACTTTAGCCAATTTGAAAATAGAGGGGAAATTTGATTTTCTAATGCTTAAATTAAAAATATGGCATAAAGGAATGGAAATAAGATGAGATGACATTTTTAGAAATTTAGCACTTATATTGTCAAGACCTGTTGCTTTTGATATATCTAGAGTCGCTAATTGTTGAAGTACAAATTGGCTTGACATTAGTGGGATAGTAAAAAAGATATTTTCCGGAATACGGCCCGAGATATAATTATCAAGTTTTTCGGTATAAGTGATATCAGTGTGTGGATTAAGATCCATATGTTCAGTGATATTTACAAAGTGGTTATTGAAGATATCTGCAATATATTTTGGATTTATAATATGCTCACCATCACGATAACTTAAAGTCATAGCAGTACCATGATTTTCACAAGCACTGACATTATGTAAATGTTTCCATAACTTATTACTTTTCCTCTTCATATTTGCTATTATATTAGTATAATATTTTTGTTTGGATGTTTTGACAAGGTATTTAACATTGTTTCTCCACAACCTATAATTACACATATCTTTTTTCTTATGATAAAAATCACGTTTCCTTATACTTTCTCTAATTTCATCATTCATCCACTCATATTGTTGTAAATATTTCATCCGCATTTTAATAATCAGGGCATGATGATTTAAAACTTCAGTAAAAATATTTAGAAAAGCAAGAAGCGCTTCATCAGAATCGTCAATTTCTAGTATCCTGTCAAATGAACACTTAGATAAATGTTCAATAAAATCACTTTCTTTAAAAATTTTCATAGATCTATAAGTTATATGATCGTGAAATTGCTTTTTCTTTTTCAAATCTCTTTTGTGAGAAATAAAAATCGGATAGTGATCACTGATCGAATATTTGGGAACTGAAATGAAATCAATATTTTCTGGCTGATTGCTGTAAACATGGTCTATTAATGTGGACGAAGTTTTTGTAATTCTTGTTGGATCAGAAACTATCTGAGACATATTAAAAATATTTTTGAGATGTGTCCACTTTAACGGTATTTTATCTGACATTAAATCAATGTTAAAATCACCTAAAATAATAAATTCCTTGTCTTCAGTATCTACTTTTAACAGCATAGTTTCAAACTTAGTAACCCATTCAGCACGACTGTTAGGTGGTCTATATACATAACCAATTAAAAGGGGTTGTCGATAATTATTGACTAGTTCGATCCAAATCGCTTCTATTTCTTGCATTTCTAAGTCATCACGTCGGATTGTGTTTAATTCCTTTGATGAATATATTAAAAGTCTGTCCCTTCTATGAATAGTATAACCCTGTAAATTAATTTCTTTATTCTTGACAGAATCCGATAAAAATGTTTCACTAAAACAAATAATATGTGTGTTCGATTTGGCCTCTGAAAGCAAGTATTGAAGTTCAGAAAATCTTGGTAAAATATGGTTAATATTCAGATGACAAATATTCAGTGATTTACCCTGGAATATAAATGGATTTATATACTGAGGTGATTTGGATTTGTGTTCAAGAAGGAATATAGCTATACATATAAATAATATAGAAATTGTTATTATCTGACATAAAATAAGATCATGGTTAGCAGTTTTACAATTGTTACTGTTTTCCTTTAATAGTGGTACGTTGGATGAAATAGATTTTTGCGTTCGGCTGATGCCCTGAATGGTACAAATCTCCTCCCTGTTATCCTCTCCGATTGAAAATTTTGTTCATAATGTGACATTCTGTCAGAAAGTCCAAACATGTTGTAGACAGAAGAGAGTATATTGTGACTTAGAACTTTAGCACCCGCAGTGTTAGTATGCACATTGTCCTGGAATAATGATTGGTTAGGTCGATTACCATATAAAAAGTTCAAAGTGTTATCTAGTATTTTGACCTTTTTTTCCTCTAATGTAAATAATTGTCTGTTCACTTCTGCAATGACTACGTTTGCTTGATAATCTGTAGGCCGCGGGAGAATTGATGAAATCAGCAATTCGGTCCTCGGTAAACTCTGCTGTACAGTGTGTATTATATTTCTATAATCATTAATAATAGCGTACACTGAATCTCTATCCGACACGTTGTTAGTTCCTACATGTACAGCTATTACATCAACGTTGTCTAGCTTTCTAGTTCCTACATGTACAGCTATTACATCAACGTTGTCTAGCTTTCTAGTTCCTACATGTACAGCTATTACATCGACGTTGTCTAGCTTTCTGTCCGATATATAGTTTATCAAACATTCCTCTATATCTCTAATTCTTCCCCCGCGAATAGTTTTCACTTTTGTTGAAATCTTTTCAGTTGACATTTTTCTCGGCGACATTCTTTTTAATGTTGAACTTCCAATTAGAAGCATATTTTTCCTTTCACTCGTCCTCTGAAAATCTGGAAACTGGGTGCGATTAAAATTCCTGTCAATATAGTCACCATCCGTCCTTTCTTTATTTCCATGCAGTGTCGTGTTTTGCACCCTGTTATCTAAAGACGATAGGGGTTGTCGGCACGGCAATCCACTTTTAACAGCATTGCTGTATGTTCCAGGTGATGATTTTGTCATAGTTCCTCTTTTCCGATTTGGAGATTCTGCTTTTGGCGATTCATATTTATTGTCACGGGGCGTGTGTTCCACGGTAACGTGCTCTACTACTGATGTTTTTGCAGCCTTTACTTCTTCAAATACGCCGTTTACTTTGTCCCATAAGCTCTTTGATTTGTTAACAAATGTTTGATTGTTCAATTCAATTTCTGATTTAATAACTTGTGTCTGCGTAAAAACCTCATCAACAACTGCTAATGCGGAATTGGTTTGTACTTTTACTGTGTTAGATAAAGAAGTAAATTTATCCTGAATATCTTGAAATTGCCTGTTGGTTGAGTCAATGTGACAGTTAAGTATGTCATTTATATTTGAGACATCTTCAGCTGTAGAGAGTAACAGACTTTCAATTCTCCTGAGTGTTGTAGCAATACCGTACGATGGCGAGTTATTCTTATTGCTTACTTTACTAGTTTTATAGCGAACAGTACTTGGGCGTGGTGTTACTATTTTCATCGGAATTGTTTCATTGTCATCATCGCTACATTCAATTTCGTCACATGAATGTCCTACATTTTGTAGTCTCAATGGCGCGGAGCTGGAGACAGGTGTTTTGACATTTAACGCACGTTTGGCAAGTTTGTCTGCTTCAATTTGCCCGACTTCAGAATCGCGATTAATGTGTACCCAAGATACATTTAATCCATTTGATATATTATCTATTTCAGTCCAGAGTTCTTTGTTCTTAACTTCTTTTCCGGACGATTTAAGTTTCCAGTTGTTGCTTTTCCAGTATAAAATATCACTGGTTATTCCCCTTACCAAATACTCGCTGTCTGTTTTAATGGTTATGTCCGTTATTTTATTTTCATGAATTTGCTTAAGACATTTCAGTGCTGCAAATAATTCACCGGTATTATTTGTTTGTTTATATGAATCTGGAACCGGGCCATTATTATTTCTGATACTGTTTTGTTCCCAAAATATTCCAAAACTGGCCTTTGCCGACGGCTTCTAGTTGTTTTTACAAGCTTCGTCAATGTATACTTCCATCTTTCCAGGGTCACCCGTTGGAATCCCGGGAAATAAAAATTTGACCAACTTGTCCTTTGGAAGAGAAGGAAAACCGAGTTCCCGTGTTGAGAGAATGCCACGCTCTTTGCACGTTAAAGACCCCTCGGCAGAGTTCGTTAAGAGGAAACCATTGGGCCTCTTCCTCGGCTAAATTTTCCGACCCTACCCAACATAGCAGTCAAAAGTCGTTGCCCATGTTGACCCATCCCAGGGTCCTCTTTCTGATTTTTTGTTTGTAAACTTGTTTTTGAATATGGCTGAAATACTGCTCGCTGGACGTTAATCAATCAATCAATCATGCATAATGCTATCATATAATTAAATTTGAAGAATTTAGCGGATGTCAGACATGATATCCCTTTTTTAAATCATATTATTATTCAGTTAGGGTCCCCGTAATACGTTTTACTTTACTTTACCCAGAAGCGGGTCAATAATTTGGAGTTGTTTTTGCTTTAGTGTTGATTTTAAGTGATAATTTCAAGTATAAAAACATATTTTTGGCACTTTTAGGGGGATACGCCCCTATTTCATTAAAGAGTAGTATCCTCCATCCGAACGTCCTTGATAAGCGAATTGCGCGTATACTTTAAAAACTATCTTTGAACACATATAAACTACAAGTCATACTTTGAAAATATTTCTTTGGACGGCATACATGTACATCAAGGGCAATTATTTGACAATGAACAAAATAGATATTGATGCTTAATCAAGACAGTCCATCTATAATTGTAATGTCGACCTTACATTTTATCAGGAGAATATTCAGAACATTGGCACAATCAAAACTAAAGTTATATAGGGTACATGTATAGGAACCACCCTCATGGTCTGTCGGAATGCCTTGAAGGATATTAATGAGACTGGGTATGCCTCTTGCATTTATAGGTTGTCGGACTAATGGGCTGTCGGACTAATGGGTTGTCGGACTAATGGGCTGTCGGACTAACGGGCCGTCGGGCTATCGGGAGGACCCCATGAATCCAATTGATTTATTTTATTTTTAGTGTTTAACGCCACTTTTCAGCAATATTTCAGCTATATCATGGCGACCAGTTTTTGTGGTGGAGGAAGCCCTATAGTACCCGGAGAGAACCACCGACCATGGGCAAGCAGCAGGTAAACTTTATCACTTGCGGCTGCGAGTCGAGTGCCTCCTTTTTTGTAATTTACAAAGCCGGGCGCAAATCCACGCCGTATTGGTGATAGGCTTGTATGACTTGTTAGGTAATCCAACAACCGAACTCAATGAGCCACCCACTACACAGTCAACTACAGATTGAGATACAAGAAAGCCCACAAAAATGGGATGAACTCAAATGCTACGGAAGGGTAAGCAGTTTCAGCTCCACTGGTGTCACCTGTTGTGTAGTTCATGTTTTGTTCGTTTGTTTTACCTTTATGTTTGTATTGTGCTGTTGGTGTAATTTCTTTATCAATATCATCCCTTTACTCAAATATACATCCAAACTTTGAGCACTCTGCGCTGCTTTGTCTTTCATAGGTTCTGAAGTTAAACTCAACATGAGGATTACCTACGTTTGAATACAATCGATTGAGTTGTAAATGTGAGAACAAAGTTTGTGAAATAGCCATTAGTCTTTAGATAGAAGCTAAAAATATCAATGTTAATTGTGACCAAAGAACAAACAGCAATCTTAGTAAATATGCATGACACTCTAGTTTAAAATTTCTGTGTATATTTATATAGATTACATAATACCATTGGATGAAGAGAAACTACACAGACAAGCTACAAAATAATAAAGACTCGTAACCAATTTCACAAAATGACCTCCTTTTTTGTGGCGGCAGGTGGACCGTCGTCGAAAAAACAGTCATCTTTGCCGAATCATAATTATACCTTAGACGAAAGAAAATTGATGGCTGACATATTATATGAAGATTTGAACAACCAAAGAGGTAAGGCATGTTAAATTATGTTGAAAACAGTGCCCAGCTGTTTGACTGTATCTGTTTTAAATGGAGTCAGCTGTTTTAAATGTACAATTTCAAGCTTATGCATAAAGCTGAAAACAACATTTTATTTAGAATGTTGACTTAGAGGATTATTGATGAAAATCACTCTTTCTACATATATAGATTGTCCAATTTAATAAACAAGTACGGAATATGAATTAAAATATATACATGAAAGCGAAAAAAAATAGCTTTTAATTTTTTATTATTTATGACATGTTCCAAATAAAAGAAAACTTATATCCTAATAATTTGAACTGCACTTGCTCAATGACCTGATAGTATTTGCATGGACCAATCACAAACATTTAAATACTCCATGATGTAACTACGATCCACTGAATCAATATCCTTATTTGGAACATTTGTCGTTTTTATTCTTCCAGCAACGGTGAGATTCAACAGAGAGGAACGACGTATAATGGCGGAAGTAGCACGTGAGAAGGACCTGGAATCTAAAGGTAGTAGATTCTAAATGTTCAATACAAATTGTAGTTGAATTTTTGTGCATGTCACCGAACCAGGACCTGGATTTCCAACGTCATATGTCGTTGGATTTTTTGTTTATTTATGGAGTTCTGGTTGGAGGTCGTTTTGTTGGTACATGTATTGAAGGAATTGTTAACCATCACTTTTTATACTTCTCTTTCATAATAATGAGTGCATATATGTCAATCTACACTTGTCTTAGTCAGGAAAAGATAAATCTAATACAAATACGTTAAAGATTGAAACCTGCCTATAGAGAGCTATGGCAAGGATATGTTTTAATAAAGAAATAATTCATGGAAGCCATAGTTTGTACGTGGTTATAACATGGGTAACTCTATTTTCGTAAAAAAAAAGTATATCCCAAGATCGAAACAACAAGGGATAAAATGCAACAAAAAATAAGTTTACCCATGTTAAAACTTACATTTACATAAATTTAAATGAGCACACTCCCTGTAAAATATCAGAGGTAAATGTAGTAGATAACATATTCTTCAATTTAATTAAGAAATACATGATGGAAGTCAGAATGTGTCCGCCAACCCATGATAAAACTCAAAACACATTCTGGCTTCCATGATTTATGTCGATTCTGTTATGTCCAAGAGTACAAATACGATAGTATACTTTGATTGGAAGATGGTAATTTTTATTTACGTTTGCGGACAGTGTCGCACACAATATATACTGCCAAATACGACAGTATTACAGTTAAAGACCGGTTGTGAGGGAAGTAGCAAGTTTATTGTCCCCCGAAACACAAACTATTTCCCGACGCGAAGCGGAGGGAAATAGTTTGTGTTGAGGGGAACAATAAACTTGCTACTTCCCGAAATAACCGGTTTTTAACTGTTTTAGTATACTTTAACAATTGAAGAACAACAATAAAAGGCTTTTATTTCTGTGATATGATTATTTCTATGTTATTAAACTCATACTGATGAAGAACAGCAAAAGAAGGCATATTACCTCAATATTGTGTTTATAGTTGTGTCACTTCAGATTTTTTATTACTTACATGTAACACTAATTAAAGTGTAATGAAATAAATAACAAATATATGTTTTACCAGTAATATTAAACAAATTTATCAACCATAACAACTGAAACTTTCAATAATTTCAAGGATTTAAAAAAAAAAACGGGAAATATGAACGTGCAAAATTGCGGATAGGGAAATAGTCTCAGGGAAATAGTTCACTTCCGGGGAAATAGTCTTTTAGGGGAAATTAGCAAATCTATGACTGTTAATTTATATAGTAAAAATACTGTAAAAGTATAATAATATACTTTGATTGGAAGACGGTAATTTTTATTTACGTTTGCGGACAGTGTCGCACACAATATATACTGCCAAATTCGAGCAGACGATAATTCATCAACATGTACATACGACGGAAAAGTCAGTCACATTCACCGGCGCATGTGCGAATGAGAGTATACCATCGATAAATCACTCGTTTATCTACAAAGCGAATGAAGAACGTCATGTTAGAATTTCTAAGAGAAAATGGGTTATAGCTAACAAAAACTCACGCATAGTTAACATTATCCGATTTTGGCTTTCCTGTGTTAAGGCCCTTTAGTACGCATGCTCCCAAAAAACTTTTATTTGGCTTTCCAATCTTTTGACTTTAAGCGTACTTGATGAAGGTTATTACAGAAACGCGCCGTGCGCACTAAATTAGATATCTACGTTTTTATTGAACAGAACAACACTAATCTTTATTTATTCAATCTGCGTATTTATTTATTTTTTAGCTCTTAATTAGCAATAAATATTCTTCTCTAAATTTCGTTGTCAGCAAATTACATTGTCATTGAAACAAATTAATGTGATCTTTTTTACCACAGCTAACCAGGCCGAACTATACACGGAAAAACTTCAACAGATGCAGACCAAAAGAGAAGAAATGGAAGCTATCAAAATAGCTAAAGCACAGTCAAAACTGAAACGAGTGGATATAACGGAAAAACCGGACCTGGTATCTAATATTGTCAAGAAGTATGACATGAAACGCTCAGAAGTGTTAGAAAGAATCCACAAAAAAGAACAGGAGTTAAGAATGAAGATAGAAAGAACAATGAACAGAGAAAAGCCAGAATTACTTTCTGATATTACGAAAAAGTATGACGAAAAAAGAACGGAAGTTTTGGAAAGAATAGAAAAGAAGAGAGAAGAATTAAGATTAAAACACGAAGAGAAAATGAACAGGGTGCCTCAAGATAAGTCTGTCTTGTTACCCGACATTGCTAAAAATTATGACAAAAGAAGATCGGAAGTTATCAATAGAATAAACTGCATGGAAGAAGAAAAGAAAAAGAAACTTGAAAATAAAATGAAACGTGTTGAAAACGCGAACAAGCGACATAAAGAGAAAATTAAAACTGTTCGTGAAAAAACAATGATGAATGGATTTGATCAGAGCCTAGAGGAATTTAATGACATTGATGGAGACCAGGGTTACCGTGGAAGATCAGGTGAAGAAGATGACGAAATGGTGTCTGACGTAAAAAAACAAATGACAGATACAGATAATGACAGACATCAGCCTGATGGACAACAGTCAAATAATACAGTCGGGTTAATGTCAAGTTATAATACCTTTATAACTAAAACCGTATTACCACCAATAATAGGATGTAACTGACACGAACACAATCACCAAGGTGAAAAAAAAAACAGGAATTAGTCAAACAAATGTATAAATATAAAACAGATCAAAACATGTGTGAAAAAAGTACATACATTGAATCCCAAGTACATGAATGAAAAGTTAATAAAGATAGTATGAAATTATCAACTTGCTATCAATCGATGACTACTGTAACTGATAACAAAAACGGGGTCTGCCATTTACCACTCGTTTTTTTCTCTTCTTTCTTTTGTTATTGGCAAAATTTGAGATCGTTGATCTAATTATCATGAATAGTTTTATTTTCATTTTAATGTATGCAGTATTTTGTCTTTTATTTTTGTCCCCAATTATCTTGCTTCAGTTTTTTCCCTGGATCCTATTGTTTTCTATACGAAATCAAAGCTCTCAACAAAATGGATTCTGGTTTGAAGTTAAGCTCATGAGGTTAGAAATACTGAATTATCAAACATGTATACTTCATTGATTGATAAAGCCTATCACCAATACGTCGTGGGTTCGCGCCCGGCTTTGTAAGTTGTAAAAAAGGTGCACTCGACTGGCAGCCTTAAGCGATAAAGCTTACCAATTGCTTGACCATGGTCGGTGGTTCTCTTCGGGTACTCTGGCTTCTTCCACCACTAAATCTGGTCGCCATGATATAGCTGAAATATTGCTGAAAGTGGCGTTAAAACACCAAAAATCAAAATCAAATTGATTGTTTAACGTGATTGAGCATTATGTAGATGAATTCATGATTACATGACACTTAACACCACACGGACACAAAGGTGGTAGTGGGTCGGTTGTTTTGTTTAACATAAGTTAACGAAGTTACATTGAAACATTCCACTTACGCGCACTACAAACTTTGCTTAGTAATGTCCCTTCTTATCAGCGATTTATGCAAATGATCCATCACTCATAGCAAGTGTGTTCATTTTCAGAGGAGCTATATCCAACAGAAGGAAAAGATTAGGCCCTATTTCTATATCACTGGCTTCTCTAAGGGACTCCAACATATTTTAGTAGAACAAAATGTTTAAACATTAGAAATAAGGACATATTATGGTTGCTTGTTTTGTTGATCTCTATTCTGAGTCTTGTGTCAAATGTTGCCTTTTTCTCTGAGTTGCCGATTCTTAAATGGCCCTTCGGGTTTCTCTAAGAAAAGTTTGAAGATACCAAAGGGGAAGCCAGAGGCTGTAAATTGAAGAATGATATACAATAATCTACAAAACACTGCACAGAAAACTAAAGATGGAACAATACGAACCCCACTAAAAACTGGGATGAATTCAGGTACTCCGGAAGGGAATGCAGTTCTTGCTCCACATGTGGCACCCATCGTGATACTTATTACAAATCTGGTGATAAGTCTTGAATGAGGGAAGGATCGGATTGTGATTACGACAAACGGAGCATGTCCGTGGTCTTTATCAAACAAATATTCCGTACGAGTTAACCAGGTCATGGTAGTGACCATAAAACTTTCAAAGTGACGACTTCAATTTAGCCAGTAGGAACCCTTGATTCAGTTGCTTTTTGTTAGCAGCAACCCCCTATGAAAGAAATCATGACAGGAACCAGGAACCTCACAGGTGACTTTAGCTGATTTTGGATATCCTGTTTTTATGCTCCAAAAGACTTTTACATTTTTTGGGGGCTTTTTAATCTATTGACTTTGAACGTTCCTGGTGATGGTTATTAAAACATAACACATAGTGCGCACTCGATTAGATATCCACTTTTGCATTACTAGCAAGTATAATACCATATTGTGCAGGGCTTTTCATATCAACAATGAATTGTTCATTATTTAGATTGCAATCCAACACAGGAAAATATCGATATACATGTTCCCAAGAGTCGTTTTCCGATTAAAAGAATATCTCTGTATGAGAAGAGACAACTATCATTAGAATTTAATAACTTTATAATGGCTACGATCGAATGGCAGCTGAATTTGCATTTAATGTATATGCAATCAGCCAATCATCACTAACGTTGTCCGCCTGTGATGAGATGTGCTCTGTACAACTGTATGGGCAAATTTTGTTTATGGCTTGGCTGAGGCAGGTTGGTTGTTTTCGGGTTTCTAAAAACCAATAAAAGTGACTACCACGATATAACTGCAACATTGTAAAACGTTGCGTTAAACATACACAACTCCACTCTCCGACAGAGTGAACATGAATGATTTCGCATCACTACACTCAAATGTTTACACCACATGTCGAAAGGTATGCTCCTCCCCTTTTCTGTGAGACTACATATTTGTGCAATTTGACTGACTATTTCATGGTCTGTGCGTGATGTTTGTTACTTAAGACTGAGCATGAAGGCTAGGCTTATCTCTCATGATGTCAGCCAATGGTGTGGCAGATGTCAAAGTGGTTGATATAGAATACCCAGAGTCCTTTGCATGAAGATTGGCATAACTCATCCAACTATTATGGGATACATCTGGTGTAATGATTTCCAAAACTAAAATACAACTAATAGTTGAATCAAATTTTTGTTCTTTAATTTAAAGTATGGCTATTAAACAACACTTCTTCCGTAAATTTGCTGATGTTTACTGCAAAGAAAAGAAGACAGTTATAAATGATACAATTCTACTTCTATCATAACTGTTAATACACATATACGACTACTCCATCGTAAAAAAATAAATCTAACATTCAAAACCTTTGTTGCAAAGATTAAGAGCACGCACCTTTATCCAGCGCCGGATTTACCATTGTGCTCAGGTGTGCTTAAGTACATGGCCCCGTTGGCCAGGGTGCCCATCTTGCTGCCGAAACAATTTTTACGATGGATTTTTACTTATGTGGTGCAATTGTGACTATTCCTAAATTTCCTGAGCATGTATGTCTGACTGCCTGTGTAGGCCTTCCGGGTCTACCTCTTTCAGGGCCCAAGTAAGGGGTCACATAAATTAACAAACACAGGGTCTCATTTGTCCTAAATCCGGCACTGGGTTTATCATAACATACATCATAACAATTGTCGTTGCCATACATGATTCCTTATTGTCGTGTCACGTGTTTTATATGAAAACACAGAAGAGACATGAGGATGCGTACGCATTTTTATAAAAGACAAAAATATGAATGTTTTCCATATGACAAATACAATTTGATTCCACTTCCGCTATAATATATTAGTGGGGGTTTAAATCTAATCATATCTTTAGATTGTATAAATATTAGCGTGGGAACATAATTTTTCACGCCAAAATGATACTTGGGCCGTTATAAACTACCGATGCCATGTATCATCTAGAAATTGCGGGTACTTTTGGTCCCACTATAAAACTATTCCGGGGAAAATAAATATAATTTTCATAGTTTAAAAGGTCATTGGAATGAGTTTCCTAGTTGAGAAAGTTTTTAGATACCAAACTGAGTGTAATCAGAAGCCGCAATTCGAATAAGAACGGGCAATAAAATGGTCAATTAAAAGAAAAAAAGACATGCAAAAACAAACAATGATCTATAAATCACTTGACGGAAAACTAAAGATTGATCAACACCAACCTTACTAAAAATCGGGGGTGAACTCAGGCGCTTCGGTGTGTGGGTAGTTCCTGCACCTCTAGTGACACCAGTCGTGTTACTACGCAGTGATAAGTCATTAAGGAGAGAAGAACATTATTGTGATTACGACAAACGGTATCCTTGGTCATTTGTGACACAGATACTCCGTAACGGTTAACCAAGTCATGGTGGTGACAGTAATACTTTCAAGATGACTTAAACTTAAGCATTAGGAAGCCTTGGTTAAGTAATTTCCTTGATAGCAGCAACAATATATCAAGGATTCACATGATCAGGAATATAGCATCAGCAGAGCTATATTGCTGGAATGTTGCTACATATAAATAGTAAGTTCACAATCTTTTGTTGTAAAGTTTCGTTTTTTAACCGATCCTCATTGTCAATTTCTAGGTTCAGTGAAAGTTTGACGATACCAAAGGGGAAATCAGAATATGTAAATCGAAGGACAGATAATGCTGGTAGGTTAATGTATGAAGTAGACCTATCTGTATCTGTTGTATCCTTTATTTCAAGCTCAATTGGATAGATGGGATCAAAATAATCATTAAACTTAGATTTATTTAGTGCAAGAACATCATTTAAAAAGCGGAACGTGAAATTAAATGAGTTGGTTAGTATGCCTCATATGAATACAAGTCGGTTAGAAGAGGAGCACAGTAGATACCCATAGGAATGTCGACTGCGGGTCCATCGAAGAATATCGCACTAATCTTGTTATAAACTAGAGACTTATCCAAGTCTGTATCAATCTTTTACTTATAAATAACATGTTTTTCAATCAATTACTAGCATCTTTTTAATTTAGTTTTATCAACAGTTGTTTTCTTTGTATAATCAAATGACCACCTTTTTTATTGGCCATTATTTAGTGTCCTCGGATCTTTCTACATCGAGGGTCCGGGTGACTCAATGAGTTGGGTAGTTGGATTACCTAACAACTCATACAAGCCTATCACCAATACGGCGTGGGTTCGCGCCCGGCTTTTTAAATTACAAAAATGGTGCAGTCGACTCGCAGCCGCAAGTGATAAGTTTACTAGTTGCTTGCCCATGGTTGGTGGTTTTCTCCGGGCACTCCGGCTTCTTCCACCACTAAAACTGGTCGCCATGATCTAGCTGAAATACTGCTGAAAGTGGCGTTAAACACCAAAATTCAAAATAAAAAATTTAAATCTTTCTACATCGTCATTGGAAATATTATTTTCTGAGGTACTTACATGGTGTATCCTAGTACATTTGGTTGTATATCTTGGTGTCTCCCAGGCAACATCATATACTACACAATGAAACACTGTCTAAAATGGGTAAAAATAAAAATAAAATAGCCTGCTAGATAATAAAATCAACACTAAATATGATATATCACATGTTCAGTTACGTCACAAATAATAGCAATAATGTAGCAGGAATAATTAGAAAGACAATGGTAAAATAGGAAACACGGAATTCTAATATGACGCCGTGTTATCGTCAGTTTATATAATACTCAACAACAACACTTTTAGCGCAAACGCGGTAATGTTGTCAATTCGGCTATTCCGTTTACCCTCCCGCGAAATGGTGTACGTTATACTGACCTACATTTACCGTAGAAAATTAAAATTCCGCGAAATGTTGTTGACAATTTTGGCACGTAAACAACATGACGTCATATGAAGACTTCCAGTTTAGAACATAGAGATCCTGACGTTTTTTGGCTTCGTGTACGTCTCCTTGTCGAAATGGGATTTGTAGTATTTTCCCTTTCTTTTGAATTGATGTTCATCAATGACAACATTTAGTAATCTCAAATGGCAGAAATCGTATCTAGAAATGACAGAAATCGTATCTTTGTGTTCGGGAGGGTAACGGAACAGCCAAATACATTGCTGTGTGTATAGGCGGCGTTTTGCAAGTAAATTACCATATTTGTCCTATTAGAATCGAAATAATGCATGGCAGCCATTGTGTTATATTCATTTAACCATGGGCTTGGCCTTTATAATCGTTAATTTAACTCCTCGCTATCGCTCGGGATTAAATTCGATTATAAAGGCCCAGTTAAATGAATTTATTATACTTTATGCAAATTTCTTACATTATCCATTCATTTCATTGGACAAGCGGCATTTGTTAATTTTCACTAACCTTTCATAAGCCCCGCCCATCCCTAGCAACATGTGATAATATTAGCAACGGGTGTTAATGCCTAAAATTAACACCCGCTGAGCCCGAAGTTTGCCGATTCAGACAAATTAACACCCGCTCCGGTCAAGGTTTACCGATTCGTATTTCCTCATCATTTCCGTTATCACCAGACGACAACAAACCGTCAAGCGCTCGTCATGGCGTTTGTTGATATTACCTAGGATAATATCTCTAAATTAATGAAATAAATTGAAGCGTACACGAAGCCAAATGACGCCTGATCGTTACGTTTTAAACTGGAAGTCTTCATATGACGTCATGTTGTTAATGTTCCAAATTCGTCAACAACATTTCGCGAAATTTTAATTCGTGCGATTTTTAGAGCATGAATATGCAAAAATGATATATTTTTAATTACAATATTGAATTTAAGAATTTTAAGTATTGAAAGGTATTAAAATTTAATGCCAAACATTTCAAACAACAACTGCACTGTAAATTTTCATGTTTTTTTTTCAAAATGAGAAAGAATACATTGGCTTGGATGTGATAATATTTATCAAAATATACTATTAACATTTTACATTAATTGTTATAAACATTAGGTTATTATCTTGCTAAATTTGATGTTTTGTTGTTGTTAATGTAAGTAAACTATCTTAATATATGACTTTTTATTTTTTTAACAATTGTCCCAATAACATAATGCACACTTGAATTATTAGGCATTCAGTATAATAAAAAACATACTGCCCTTGGATGAAGGTGTTAGGGTGGTTAACACACTCTGTGAAAAAATTATCACCCTCGACTTCGTCTCGGGTAATAATTTTTCCCCTCGTGTGTTAATCTACCCTAATACCTTCATCCAAGGGCAGTATGTTTATAATAACACAATGGCTGCCATGGATTATTTCTTAAATCACCAAAAATAAAAATAATAAAAACAAAACAAACATCAAGTAAATTAAAGAACATTTGTTAAATAAACGAATTGTCACACAAAACAAGCTAAATTCCTAAATGAAACAAGATATTTACCAATGAAACAAACTACATGTATTTACAAACAAAATTAACATTTTCACAAATAAAACATGATATTTTAAAACGAAACAAGCACATTAACTGGTTAAACTCAGCCATATTTGTGTGCCTGTCCCAAGCCAGGACATATATTTCCAAAGTCATATATATTTTTATGTTCGGTGTGTTGATATTGGTTGAATTGTTAACCATCATTATTTAATCTCTATTTTCATAATAATGAGTGCAAACATAAAAAACACAAAAACAAACAAAACAAACAAAACCAAAACAAATAACTCATTGGCGGTTTTATAACTTTTCTTTGTGACAGCCCTTTTGTGTTACAAAACAAAACAAAATTAAACAGGACCATCCATGTTCAATTATGCGCAGTTATAGTTCAAATATTTTCTGGGAACGATAACTTTGACATAAAATACAACAGAGTCACGCGGTGGCCATTTTGGTCATCCTCTTAATTAGCAAATCATTCAAATATTCATTTTATTGAACTGTCGCCTAGTGCCAAATTACAATTTTTAATTGGTGATGTAGCCTATCTCTTTGATGACAGGTAAGGTTAGGTTGTTTTTATGATACACATGGTAGATTTTATGTTGAGAAATGTTTTAAAGCTAGGTGTGAAATTATGGACTGACCAGTGTTTATAATACTTCATACTATTTTATTGTGTTTAATTTCACTGATATTATGCCGATCGACTGTTAAGCATTTTAGCATAGTACTATTTTATTGTAATAGTTATGTCAGTGCTCATTGGCGGATCCAAGGGGGGTGGGGTTCCTGGGGTTGGAACCCCCCCTTTTTTTTTGCAATTTTTTTTTTTTGCAATTTTTTTAGAAGAAGAAGAAGAAAGGGAAAACACTTCCGAACAATAATGATAGTAGTAAAGTAGTAATATATACGATGTCGCGCACTTTATTTCTTTGATCATTGATACTGACATGAAAAAAATTATATACGACCCCTCTCCGCCCCCCCCCCAAATAAACAATTAAAAAGATAAATTGAAAAAAAAAATAATGTGACCGTCAAATAACAATCAATTCATTTCCCATTTCAACAGACCCTGTAATGAATAGTCCATGCCAAATATTTGCTCTGCCTCAATTAACAACCTTCATACATACAAAGTCTGGGTTCTATGTATCATATGAGTAGATGA
>MJUT01038714.1:0-15560 GCA_002080005.1 Gigantidas platifrons | reverse complement strand
ACGTTACTGGAATAGCCTTCATCATGTACGTTACTGGAATAGCCTTCATCATGTACGTTACTGGAATAACCTTCATCATGTACGGCCAAAGCCAAAATGATTTAAAAATTAATTTATGATTCATGCTTTATACTATGTGTGAGCTCCCACCTACAATTTCCAGTATATTATACAGCATTTAATTTATAAAGGTTCAACTAGAATACTAGTATAGTCTATAATTCTTTAAATCTCTGGATCTCCCTGGGAGAGGGATTCGTCCTCATCGTCTCACTATTAGGTCTCTGTCCTGCATTAGATAGAAACATGGAACCCCAGACTCCTGCCACAGATTTCACGCCCCAACTAACGGCATAAACCTGGATTGGCGCCTGAGTATAAGTCGTAGTGGCCGCGATCGTATGTGGTACTTAGATTTTTATCCAATGTGCTATCATATATGCCTACCACTATTTAAATTATGAATTTGATTGCCACCAGTGGCAAGGTGTACTCGATACAACATTATGTGACAACGCTTGTCAGAGACTTATGGTAGGTCAGTGGTTTTATTCGGGTACTCGGGTTTCGTTCACCAATAAAACTGACAGCCATAATTATAGTCAGGTTTCGTCCACTAATAAAAGTGGAAGCCATGATACTGAAGTATTGTTGAAAGTGGCTTTAAACCACCCATAACTAACCTTTTTTTTATATAGAAAGTAATAATTATCACAACTATCCGGCAAAATTCATAATATTAACCAGAAAAATGACTGTGTCACATGGTACATGTAATTATTTTTATTTCAAAATATGAAAAAATTGTAAAAGGGAAATACATTTTTTTCGAATGATATTTATTCAAACAAATTCTATATTGAAAATTTTGAGTTACTGGAATAAAATGAAAAACAAAATATACCACACTGTCGGAACAGATTCAAAATCCTACAAAGGATCGTAGCAAGAGGCAAAATCAATACTTCCAACTCACATCTATATATAGTCGCTCACTTTCCCGGCTTGGTACAGGCACTTAAATAAAAACTGATAGGCTAAGATAATTTTGGGGTTTAAACCTCGCCTCTTTATAAAATGATGCTGTAATATACTAGTAAGTGTTTTCAGTGTGTAAAATGCCTGCCCTCATATATCCGACCGATTAGCGTTATTACAACAGAACACTATATACATTTACGTGATATAACGAGTAACTGATTTAGACCCCCCCCCCCCTAAAAAATGGATCGATGCATCCTCTGGTGGATCATTAGTCGTCTCCGAGGGTACCATCCACCCAGATGTTATTGATGTTATCACTGACATATATTAGATATATATGTTACAGTTCCTATGATGTAATTTGTTACAACTAAGTTCAATCTCCTAAAACTCGATATTGCCTATCCTCTTTAGGCCCTATATATTTTAAGTTTTTCGAAGATTTATGGGCATTCGTACGAGTTATTTATGCTAGTTGTGTTCAAGTTACAGTTATGGTGTTTAACGCCATTTTCAACAATTTTTCACTTATATCGTGGCGCTCAGTTTTATTTGTGAAGGGAACCGGAGTACCAGGAGAAAACCACCGACCTGTCGCAAGTCACTGACAAACGTTATCACATAATGTTATATCGACTACACCTCGCCATAAACGGGATTCGAACTCACAGCTTTAGTGGTGATAGGCACTGATTACACAGGTAGTTGTAAATCCAACTACCATACGATCACGACCACAATGCCCCACCCCTAGTTGTGATCGGATGCACTTTCTCAACTGCTTGATTTCGAAACGATAACTTTACATTAAAATGTGAAAAAGAGTACATTGTCAACATCTTGGAACTTTGACCTTTCTGACATCCACAGCTTTAGGTCAAATAATGAGAACTTGAACGCTGCAGGGTTAGTCGATGACTATATGTAATTTGTATATAGACATATTGTGGGTATGATTTGTAAATATCCGAGGTAAAACATATGTTAATTATCTAAATACCTGTGTTTGCATATCATGGTTACTTGTCGCAAAGTTGGTCGTTTCCATATTCATTTTGCTCAATGTTGCCTTTGCAAAATCTACAACTTTTTGTGGAAGAGTACCATGAAATGGATGCCATCCACCCAAATGGCCAAACTGTGCGGAAATTAATCCTATTAGCCCAAAGAAGATAATCACTTTCATTTCTATTTGCATGTGTGAAGCAGTAAAGACTCTGATATGTATATTTTCTGCTTTATATACGGACGGTACAAGGGAATGTGTATGTGATAATAGCCAAGATAAACAGGTGGTGAAGACATTTCACCTTGTATTTGGTATTTCCTAACTCTAGTAGCCCTCCACAATGAAATGGTCTGATGTCTTTCAAATAGGACAGGTCTAGTAGATATTGTCTAGAGAAACCAGTCAGAGTGACAGTTCAATTATTTAAGATAACCTTTGGTCTTGTTTTAATAAAAACATAGATATCAAACTAAGTGGGCATCACGCGTTTCTGGAATTATCTTTTATCAGGTACGCTACATTTGTAAATATCTAAATATTGGAAAGCCTAATAATGTAAAAGTGTTTGGGATCTAAAAAGGAAAACCAAAATCGACACTTAAGGTCACCTATACCTCAGGGGGAGAGCCTTGGTAATTTTAGCGGTTTATAAATAATATAGAATAATTTTATTGCAAAACAAGAAACCCTGACGGGCTGTGCAAATTACAACAAATAATGACAAGTTGACAACAACATACAGTACGAATTCAAATCAAGTTTAAATTTATATATATATACAGATAACTGACCACTGTGGACCCTATTTTTGCAACTCCATAGATTACTTTATATAGTCGACAACGTTGGATAAGATATCTTGACTGGGATTTAAAATAATTTTAAGTTTAGCGATTGAGTCAAGCTGATTGAAATCAGGATAATAGTTTTCAATTTCTTGTATCAGACTCATGGCCGTCGGAACGTGAGGTGCGTTTGGGTGCGATCGCACCCCCCTTCCCACAAAAAAAAGGTTCGAAACTCAGTTGTCCAATAAATACAATATGCCTTATCTAATAATGATTCATTGCATATGCAACTTTGTGCTTTTGACAACCGGCACCCCCCTAAAATTGGAAAAAAATATGATTTTTTGCATAAAAATCTTGATTTTTCACACAAAATACCCCAAAAATTCTCGCGCCTCACTCCGCTCGGAGAAACTTTTTCATTACCCCCCACCCCCTATAACCTGAAATACTGGAAACACTAATCCACAATCCCCTACCAGACCTTCCCCCGCACCCCCCTTTCCAGAAATCTGCAGACGGCCCTGAGACTGTTTCGAATTTTGTAATTAATATGACAATGCAGGAAAAAATGTTTCTCATCAACCAATACTTCCCAAGCTTTACAAATTCTTTGTTCTCTTGGAACTTTCTTATACCGACCAATTTCTATTTCTAACTTGTGTTCGCTTATACGGAACTTAGTTAAGATTTTACGACTATCAAAATTTTTCAATGTGGACAAGTAATCCTCTAGCTTAATTTCATTTTTAAGTTTATTGTAAAGAAAAAGCTTTGAATTTTCATCAAAGTTTGAAAGTTTTTCAAGTATAATTTGATCATATTTTTCTTTAACAACACGTTTAGATGAATTCTTAATCGGATTTTTAATAAGTTTAAAAGGTTTATCTAAAACAAAAAGATCTTCCTCATTTATATCAAACTCCGCCAATAGTGTCCCTGGCAAAAGTATACCATGTGTATATGCCATCTTGTGACAAAGTTTTAGTTAATTTAAAAGCCTCTTGAACGATGGGGTTTATTTCTTTACAGTTAATTCTGCTAAAATATAACATAACTTGAGTTTTCGTATAAACGTGTCAAGTGGCAATCGACTTAGCTCTGATTTTGCAGCAATGTTGCTGGAAGTTTTCTTTATTCCTAAAACTGATTTACAAAATTTATGCTAAATCTGTCTATCAATGATAAAATATCACAGCTAGTTCCATGGATCCTAGCTCTGTTCTTGGCTTTATAAACTGAGAAATATTCTTCCATAAACCAAATTTCACTATTATAAAGTATTATTGGTCTTATTAAGGAATCAAATAATTTACATGTTAGATCAACAGGGACATGCTGGAAATTTGACATGTATTTTTAAGGGACAAAAAAGGTCTGTAGTCCCTTTTTTGAAAGTTCTTGCGTGGATCTCTTAAATCTTCCTTTTATGTCAATAGTATTGCCCAGAAAAGTATATTCTTGAACTTCAGTAAGTTTTGATTTTTGATAAAGAAAAAAAAATTGACTGGAATGTGTTACCAGTATGAAAAATAATAACTTTAGTTTTATTTTTATTTAGTCAATTGCCATTTATGACAATAATTTTCTAGTTTATTTAAAGCGGAATGTAGACCGTTTTGAGATTCTGACAATATAATAAGTGTTCATTTCATTTCAAATATTTTTTATTGATAAATCAATAGGATTGGACAACAGTGTTCACTTTGAGTTCGGTTGCTACTGGAAAACTGGTTAATGCCAAACGAAAATCGTGATCGTCCAAAACCGGCTGCAAAAGTTAAATATTATCTGCAATGAGAAGACTTTTTGTTGCCGGAGTCGTCACATGGGTTTTAGAAGATTTTTTTAGCTTTTTAATCTGAATAAACGAACGATTTTTATATTTAATTTTTATAAATTAATTTAAAGGGACTTTCTTATTTTAGTTGAATTTAATCTATGTAATACCTTTGTGTTCATATATTCCTTCCTATTTGTAGATATCTTATCATTTATTTGCTGTACTGTTTGGGAATTAAGTACGATATATTTCTCTTTTTTATTCATACCTGCAAGATGGCGGGAGAAATATGATTTCTGATTTCTGAACAACTCGAATGTCACTAGATAATAATAGGCACGATTTGTTTGTAGAATATAAAGGTATCGATGAAAATAGAAAATAATTGTTCTAAAATACAACTTTAAGAAAATTGTCATCAATGACAAGATCATAATATTTGAGATAAAGTCACTTTGGACATCGACCACAGCACAGCCACAGGCACTTAATTCTGTAGTCCGAGATTACTCTGCCGTTCGACGACTATTTACATCTTGCTGTTGTCGTTGAACGTCAGAGCGCTTGACATAAGTAAAACGGCGGATTTTCCTCCACATCTCAACTGTGTCGGTGGCACATTTCCACGTTTTGTGGCTATCTGATATTATTTTCTATCCAAAACCCTAATATAAATCGCTTCACCAATCATTTTTCTATTCATTCATAACCATCTTGCCCTCAGAGAGTGGTGTTACACTCGATTACAGCATGTTTTTTCCTTACACCCGATGATTTGGTCATTTCACTGCCATTTTTTAACATGATCTCGCAATACTAACTAAAAGATGACAGCAACGCATTGCATGATGGGGGCTACTAAATGCAACGTGCCAAATTAGCATACGTAAACATAGATACGATAACGTAACCCTCATTCCGCTTGTGCTCCATTTAGGGTTACGTTATCGATCTCATTCAACGTATGGGAGCAAATTAAAAAGTTCGTTCCGGGAATATTTCAACTTTCTTTTTGCATATCTGGTCATATCTTATTATTCCCAACAATTTCTAAGTAATGGTGATGTGAAATAAGTGTTACAATACCTGTTTCTATCTTCAAGACCGGTTTCGTATTTGAAAATTGTTATTTGTCCGCCATAACACCTTACATAGACTCTCGTGATGGGCGGAGCCTATCCATATATGGATCTCAATGCCAAATATGGAAAACGTTTACTACAAATTTACTATGAATCGATCCAAATAAAGATAACTCCAAAACGAGGCAAGTGCACGTGAAATAGCAACTTGTAAACAAAATGTCGGACAGAAAGAAGATTTCATGCATTCAAATTTTCAGATGAATATAAGTCTACCATGGATTGATGCAGCATTTACTTAACACCTCAAGGTTTACCTAAATATATTTATCTTTCAATTCCGTTAATTTTTCCTACCATTTACAATGGAATTAGGACAAAAAAACCACCCGGTGTGAATCACTCCGGGCGCTGCTCCCATATGTTGAATGGAACCGATTTGTAACCCTAAATGGAGCACAAGCGGAATGAGGGTTATGTTATCGTATCTAACGTAAACAAACATACAAGACGATATAAAGCGTATTCTGCAGGACAAACAGTTCCATCTACAGCTCAAATCAGAGCAGAAGGAAATAATACAAGATATGTTGGATAGAAAAGATTCATTTGGCAGTGTTATCCACGGGCTTCGGAAAGAGCATGTGTTACGTTTCCCCCTATTTTGGACAAGGTCAGATCATATATGCAAATCATCTTCCATGATACATTGCGGTAATCGTAGTTCTCTCGAAGTCACGTGACAAATATTCCAAAATGTCAGTGTTCAAAATGACGAAATCATATGGTCTGGGGAAATCGTGCTGTAATGGAGTGTAACACCAATTTCTGAGGATAAGATGGTTATGAATGAATAGAAAAATGATTGGTGAAGCGATTTATATAAGGGTTTCGGATAGAAAATAAAATCTGATGGCCACAAAACGTGGAAATGTGCCACAATTGAGATGCGGAGTAAAATCCGCTGTATTCATTATGGAGAGCGCTCTGATGTCCCACGGCTACAGCAAGTTCTAAATAAGCCGTCGGACGGCAGAGGAATCTCGGACTATTAATTCTGGTAAAAAAAATATACCTAGATACTAAAATAGACCCACGATTGGCCTAAACCCTTCAATGTGTTGTCAAATGTTTCCGTCTGCTGACAGGCTGGTTGGGCATATTAGGTCATTCGACTGTCATGTGATGAGCATTCCGTACTAAGAAAATATTCATTGTCAATGTGTGACAATCGCTTATACAGGGGTGTGGAAATATCTGATCTGAGCATTTGTCTCCGGGCAAGTCAAAATGGAAATTTTACTTGTCCGAAAAAAAAGTCACTTGCCCAGGAATTTTTTGTTGAATTGGTACTATGCCTTACATATATGTTGATTTATTGAGTTGATTTGTTAATCATTTAACTTATTTCCTTATGTCGACTACTTTACCTACAAAAAGGTTTGAGTCTGACCTTTGGTCCGCTAATTGTGGGTATTTTCTACAAAGAATGCAAAAGCTAATTTTATTGTCTAAAGTTTCCTTGTAATCGCAACCACGGAAAATCGATTAACCATGTTTGTTGAAATTCATGTTTTCGTTTTTTTTTTTTTTCGTATTGTTTATCCTTCTCCGCCTGCGACTTTCGTTTTAGCGGTTTATCATTATTTGGAGCAGAAGCAACGGATTCTTTTCTTGGTGTTTTTATGACAAACATGTCCATCTTTCGAAAAATCAATAATTAAATTTCCGGTATACAGAAGATAAAACCTAGGCGTCGATCCCGAGTCAATGAGAAATGCTAATGCAAAAACTTGAAAAATCGAAGTTGTGTACCTAATTTGTCTGTCTAAACAATCGATCTATTTTTAGTCATAAACTTTTTAACCGACATAGTTACAGATTTTTGTTATGTCGTATTTGATGATCTTTTGACAATTATCATTTTGATTTCCCTTCCCCCCACCTAACCTAAATTGGGAAATTTTATCGACAAGATATGAATTTGAAATTAACTTGGGCAATAATAAACAAAATAACTTTGCAGTAGAATTTATTTCACTCAATTACAACATATGTATCTGTCCTTTTCATTTTTGAATTTGTCGACTAATGTGTCAAGACAGTTTGTCCTTTCCTTCCATGGATCATATCAAAAGCTTCCAAATTCATTTGGGTCAATCTTTACCTCAGAAGAGTTTTAATCAAATTCATATACATGAAAAGCTCTTTTCCATAGAGGCAGGGATGATATTCATCAAGTAAAGGATGGATGAATTAGTGGGATCATGCATCAGTTTAAAAAAGTTCACAATATTTACACAAATAACCTGATATGATTTAATACAACTATAATGTAACCAGGAAAAACTTTGCTCATACTTAAGTGAACTAAACCTTCTCATATCCTGCTTATCGAGAGTTGGATGAATTTTTAACGTTATTTGTGCTGTCTGTAATAGAAGATAAAAATGTAAGAGTAGCAACAGTATCAGTATCGTCGCCGTGAGTTTGACATTCGACTTCACAAATGCTGATTTCATCATCATTTTCCTTGGGTTTCTTCTTTTTCGTTGTCACAAAAAAGAATAAATTGACAGTGTTTGTTTTGCCTCTTTAGGCTTTATTTTTAATCAGGTAATTTTAAATGTTTACTGTTGTGACACATGTTTATGTCAAAAAAGAACGATGAACGGTTGTACAAAAAAAACTTACAGATGACTGGATATGTAATCGCGTAATATAAAAAAACGTTTCCGGAAACGGTTACTAAATCCGGATTTTTACCGACAATAACTCCAATCAGTTTGGGAATTATCTGACTGATTTTGGGAAAAATGGACCCTATTTTTCATTGGGAATGCGGCCGAAATTCGGGGGAGCAAAAACCCTGGTGCTGTTGGATTTGACATTTAAGTTGTTAATTTGGATGTTGTTTGAATTTAGCAACTTTGGACATTCGTCCAAGACAGTGGTTTTGAATGGAAGCATTTTTTTGATTAGCCAGTTAAGCTGTAGTGATAATGTATTGATAGAATTGGAGTGCGTCATTTCCGGTCCCTGAACAAAATGTAAACACATAACCTGTGTACCAAGAAAACGTTGAAAATGGCATGAAAACAAAATAATTATTAATCATATTGCAAATTAAATCCATAGAAAAGAATAAATTCTTATTTTTATGCAGAAATTTTAAAACAACATCTATCGTCAAACGGTAACAAACAATTATCTGCTTAGGTGCGTAATTACTGGTTTCACCGGGATACCACAAGGTATGTAACCGTTCATTTGTAAAAAATCTAGGTTCAGTGATTGGGATTACCATGCGCCCCGCACCATAGTCGCATTACCAGACGAAATGGTGCATTTCCACATAAAAACTCCGCTTCATACGCGCGCATTCGTTTTCTGATGAAGTCGGACGTACATACAGCCAAACCGTTCTGTCAAGACTGCACGGACATAGTCCCATTGAAAAAAAATTAATCCCAATCACTGTATCTAATTTATAATTTAGTTTTTATTTCAAAATGTCTGTGACAGTTCAACTGCAATCACAACATTGATATCTGGTACCTTGTGTACATACAATTTTATACCGTTACATACGGAATTCAGGCTTAAATAAATCATAACCAGTTTCAAAAACTAATATATCTGATAACCGCAAAGTAAAACAACGAGCAACAATGGACTTATAACACTTTCCCAGCGGGAAGTACCGATCAGCATGTCACTTTCCCGTGTTTTTTTACTTTCCCCGGGAAACGGGAAATGGGAATTTTCATGCATTGTATAATGTTTATCATGCATATCAGATGGATTTTTTGTCCAGATCAAGCGTAAGGTTAAGCCAAGAATTTAAAAAAAGTGTTAAGTTCAAGCTTGTATGTGCTTCATCATATTTATTCAAACAGAAGGGTGTGAGTTGTCAGATAGTTTATACATCTCTTCCACCCATGTGTTAAAGTTTGTGAAACGTTTTTATTCTACATTACATGTATTTTTCACACTGGATTTTGCCACATAGTTCTGTCATTATGGCCCATTCATATCAAAAATGTCCCATTGACAAGGAAGGGAAGGGGGCCATAGTCCCATTGAAAATGTTTTAATCCCAATCACTGTAGGTCATTGCGATTTTCGCGTTTTTTCAACTCGACGGACGCCAGCATGGAGGAATGGCCTACATCATCTGAAACTACGATAATTTATCTACAAAATGATGTATAAAACACCTACCTTTGCTGAACCTCAACAATACAACAGACCGTTTTCCATGGGTCAGTTATCAGCTTTCATCATTCAGATGGGAAACTGGGATGTTGCTATCCTGCAGTGAAAGAAAAAAGAAGAAAAGTTGTAATAAAAATTCTATGAAAAATACTTTTAAAATCTTGTTCTTTTAGAGTGCCCAAAGGCAAAGATCTTTTCTGGGCCGTATTCTGTTTTTATTCTACATTTGTATATAAATAAATGACGTTCCAGTTGGCTTACATTCCACCATTTACATTCCACCATATGCCTCTTTGCTGACAACACCATTAAATCCACAAGTGACTATAATCCTTCTACAAGACCGCTGGAACACATGATCTACCGCACTCGAGACGAGCACGCTAGCCATTACACCACCGATCCGGTTTGAATCTTTGAAAAATAAAATAATAATAATCATGTATTTAACACAACTTTAAATAGAATTACCGGTAGGAGATTTTCTATTGAGCTATTAATTAAAATGATCTAAATTGATTTAAGCTGAAATTCTGAATGTAATTGACCAAGCTGTTTTAAATACTAGCCTCTTAATTAGTGGACAATGCATAGTTGGCATGTCGTTATTTAGTATTTCTTCTGTATCCTCAGAGTTGTCAACAAGCTAATTACATGTGATATTCTCTGTAAATAATCTAAAAGAAGAGTGAACTTCTGTAACAAAATTATTTATGAAAGTAAAAAAAAAAAGGTCGTAGAATTGATCCCTGGGAAAGTTAACCCAGATTATGATAGTGCACCATTTTTAATGTGCATTTTCTATAAGCCTGAGCATGAAGTTAAGAAAGACTAAAGAAACAATGAATCAGAATGATGGGGTGAATGATATGAGAAAACAATGAATCAGAATGGGGTGAATGATATGAGAAAACAATGAATCAGAATGGGGTGAATTATATGAGAAAATTTAAACAGTAATGATCAATAATTCTATGGGTCTATCAAATATTTGAAGGGAGTTAGATAGACTGTGAAGTTTGTGTTGGAAAAAGATGGACAGGTGAAGTTTGAAGCTAATTAATTTGAATGAAAACTTTGAGGACCATGTAAACACACCTTTATTCTTCAAACACACTAGTACTGAGTCAAATGAAACCAAACTAGGCAGAAAAAATGCTTCTTCAGTTTGTCTTCCTTCTAATTTGTGTTTTGTGCAGATCCAAATTTAGATTACTGTTGGAGCCAAATTGGTTCTTTATTAATTTGACTGGGATATGTTAAAATCTTCTTTTCACAAACAACATGACTGATGTGCAATATATAGTATAACTAATCGTAGATTTTGAATATCAAAATAAGACCACGAGTGATCGAAGTACAAAAATAAATGTACGCATGATGATTAAACGAGTGGGCTGAACTTGTTCCATCCACGAGTTTAATCGTTAATGCGTATTCGGTCATGAGTGGTCTTATTTTGATATTCAAAATGTATGATTTAGTTATACATTGTACTGTTTATTATATAGACTTTCAAAATTTCTTAGATATTATTTTTTTTATTTGTATATTTGATTGCACGTGTGTGAATCTACGAGCAATGATACTACAGGGTTCAGCTGGAAGGATCTGCCATCTTGAAAATGTGAAATCCTATTTTTCATATTTACAACAATGTACAAAAATAATTAAAATGCTTACCTTGAAAGCTTATTTTAGTTAAATTAAATCACAATTGAAGCGTATACGAAGCCAAATAGCGTCTAATCTTTACGTTTCAAACTGGAAGTCTTCATATGACGTCAATGACGTCATCTTGGTTATGTGCCAAAGTCATCAATAACATTTCGCGGAATTTTTTCAGCTTACAATCGTATGTGTATTCACCATTGCACAACAAGGGATGTAACCACCACACTTATAGTTTTGCAAAAGTAGTCCCGGCGTGAAAAAACTGATATTTCACATGTGAAATACCGGAATTTATTTCACGGAAAAATCCCCATAATTCACACCTATCTATATAATAACATTATATATTATTCAGATATTCTACAAAGATACATATTAGAACATCACAAGGATGATTTGGTGGACATTTTATTGTGTGAAGATGATGAAGAACACTTTTCTGTCACTGTCAAGTAATTATATATGTATTTTTTAATAATTGTGTATTAGAGAAATACATTTGTCAGTCTGAAAAAGATGAATAGATAATATGCATTCTACATATACATTTGTATATTACATTCAGGGGCGTAGCTCCCTATACGCAAAAACGCAATTGCGTACACATAAAAAAATCAGCTAAAAACGAAATATGTGTTTTTATTTATGAAATTAAACGTTAAAAGTAAGAAGACGTTCCATTTTTCGGTTTTAAATGATTTCTAAACCAGATTGAAAATTATCCGATTCCAGATTTGGAATGTCTAGATTACACACCGGAATTTCGTGATCATCCCAGAACGTTCTTCGCGTCCGTATTGATTTTCTGTAATTGATATGTCAGAGTATTCACCTGTCGTCTTTATCAGTGCAATATCAATATTGGTCATTGGGCATAACTTGGTGTCTGTCTGTTCGAAGCAATGAACGTTAGTGAATTTGAAAGAAAAACGTCTAGTATATCAAAGCATCACTGGTCGTCATTAGCGGCAGAAGAAATAAGTTTTACCAATGTATTTACGCCTGTCTGTTTGAACATCCTCATCTACATACAGCAGACAGTGATTCTGAAAGTCTGTCCGACAGTCTGACAAATCAAGGCGCCATTCTTTTAAGATTTCATATGAATTTTATATCACGAAATTTTTAAATCAAATCATTGCAATTTAAGGGTTCATTTCATGTGCAGTGATTCTGTGAATTCATACAATGAATGAAGGTTAATCCAGAAAAGCGCTTCACACGCAGTTAAAATTTAGCATTTTGAATGCACTTTGTGTAAGATGTGGGTTGCAGTGTTCTCGGCATATATCCCATATTCTTTCTTTGAAAAAAGTCATCCTCTTCCATAGTAAGTGTGGTTGTAATCATTGTGCAGTTCTCCAGACAAAGGAGGGATCTACATAACAACAATAAGGGGTCATTTTCGCCTTCCCAATCCCTACATACTAACCGACCAGTGAAAACCAAACACATGAAAAGCAGGGGTGTGGAATAAAATTTTGAGAGGGGGCCATTTGCAGCATTTTTGAAGAAATTCAATATCTCAAGGGGCCATTCTTTAAAATTTCATAAAAATAAAATCAAATCAAAAGTGGATATTTTCAGTCTCAAAGGGCAATTAGCACATGGCCCCTTGCCTTCCCAATCCCTGAAAAAGATATCCGCCCCTTCTTCGTGGCTAGACGGGGATAAATAGTTTGTCAGAAAATTAAATATGTTGAGTTGTGACATGCAAGAAATTTAAAGACCAGTGCGTCATTCATTTTCAACTGTTCATCCAAGAAGGATCATTTTCACAAGCTTGAGTAAAGATCTAATGATATCAACACTTCAACATTTTAATATAAGTATGTTGTGTAGATAACGAATTATATGTCATATCCTCAATACGTGTTTTCTATATCCATCTCCGGCACATACGACCTGACCGTAAAACACAGATAGTGAACTGTAGGCAGAACAAAACACACTCACGCTAACAGGTTCAGAAGTATGTAAATCTGGTAAAATCCAGGAGCTTCTGGGGGCTTTGCCCCCTGGACCCCTTACCAGGGCTTTGCCTTGGACCCACTGGGGGCCTTGAACGGTCCCCTGACCTCTCGCCGAAATTATGCGTATACTTCGATTTGCTCTAGCTACGCCCCTGACATTGTATATGGTTTTATTCTTTTATTTGAACATATAATTTGATTGTATTATTCACAAGGATATCTTGTTTGTAAGGATCTTGTAGTTGAGGAAAATAATTTATGCCACGATATAGTTGAAATTCTGCTAAAGTTAAACACCAATCAATCAGCTGTTAGTCTGAACAATTAAAAACAGTTTTTAGTTCACCTGGACCAAAGGTCCAGGTGAACTATTGTCATCACTTGGCGTCCGTCGTCTGTCGTCTCTAAACTTTTCACATTTCAAGCTTCTTCTCCGAAACCACTTGGCCAATTGGAACCAAACTTAGCAGGAATTTTCCTTGGATGGTCCTCTACAAATTTTCTGTTTTTCGTTCCAGTTGGATATTCAACATGGCTGCCAGGGCCAATAATATGCTCTGATTGGCTGAAATTTCAAAGATCTTCTTCTCTGAAACTAATGAACTGACTGAACCCAAACTGTAAATGAATGATCATTGGAATGTCCTTTACCAAGTTTCTGTTTTTTATGCCGATCGGAAATCCAAGATGGCCACCACCGCAGGACATAGATTAACATTGGACCCTATGGAAAAAAGTTAAAATGCCTTCTTCTCAGAAACTACAAATATCATTAAAGCCAAACTGTACATGAATGTTCATTGGATGGTCCTCTACAAACTTTAGGTTTTTTGTTCCGATATGAAATTCAAAATGGCGGCTACGGCAGGACTTAGNTTAACATTGGACCCTATGGGAAAAATGTTTCAAAACGCTTCTTCTCTGAAACCATTTGGACAATTGAAACCAAACTACCCAGGAATGATCATTGAAAGGTCCTCTACAAAGTTTATGTTTTTTATGCCGATCAGAAATTCAAGATGGCCGCTACCGCAGGACATAGATTAACATTGGACCCTATGGGAAAATGTTCAAATGCCTTCTTGTCAGAAACTACAAATATCATTAAAGCCAAACTGTACATGAATGTTCATTGGATGGTCCTCTACAAACTTCAGGTTTTTTGTTCCGATATGAAATTCAAAATGGCGGCTACGGCAGGACTTAGATTAACATTGGACCCTATGGGAAAAATGTTTCAAAACGCTTCTTCTCTGAAACCACTTGGACAATTGAAACCAAACTGCCCAGGATTGATCATTGGAAGGTCCTCTACAAATGTTCTGTTTTTTATGCAGATCGGAAATTCAAGATGGCCTCCACCGCAGGACATAGATTAACATTGGACCCTATGGGAAAATGTTCAAATGCTTTCTTCTCAGAAACTACAAATGTGATTAAAGCCAAACTGTACATGAATGTTCATTGGATGGTCCTCTACAAACTTTAGGTTTTTTGTTCCGACATGAAATTCAAAATGGCAGCTACGGCAGGACTTAGTTTTACATTGGACCCTATGGGGAAAATGTTTCAAAACGCTTCTTCTCTGAAACCACTTGGACAATTGAAGCCAAACCAAAGTGCCCAAGGAATGATCATTGGAAGGTCCTTTACAAAGTTTGTGTTTTTTATGCCGATCGGAAATCCAAGATGGCCGCCACTGCATGACATAGATTAACATTGGACCCTATGGGAAAATGTTCAAATGCCTTCTTCTCAGAAACTACAAATGTGATTAAAGCCAAACTGTATATGAATGTTCATTGGATGGTCCTCTACAAACTTTAGGTTTTTTGTTCCGATATGAAATTCAAAATGGCGGCTACGGCAGGACTTAGTTTAACATTGGACCCTATGTGAAAAATGTTTCAAAACGCTTCTCTGAAACCACTTGGACAATTGAAACCAAACTGCCCAGAAAAGATCATTGAAAGGTCCTCTACAAATGTTCTGCTTTTTATGCCGATTGGAAATCCAAGATGGCTGCCACCGCAGGACATAGATTAACAT
>MJUT01038713.1:136275-148948 GCA_002080005.1 Gigantidas platifrons | reverse complement strand
GTTTAGCATAAAGACATGAAACAATAAATGGTACAGCACTTTGTAGATCATTGTTCTTTAATGGCTGCACATTGCGTTGTCCGTCCTACGACTTACTGCTTATTATTACACCTTTGATATATTTAAACTGGTATCAATCAAATCAAAAAGAAAGTGAATATATGTTTTCATTATTTCTGCTTTATGTTTATTATTATTGTCATGCAGTAGTAATTTAAATTTGAGCTTATTTAGACATATGATAAAGCAGTATCATGTTAATACAACATTAGATTTAATTATATGAATGTTCTGCACACATTTTAACAGACATGCGTTTTTAGTTAAGTACAGATATGCAGGACATTCGACAAACTTAACACTAATTTATTTGATTCAAAACACGCAGAAAAACAATGATGAAATTAGATGATCTACCGAAAATATGCAAAAAGAATATTGTGATATACATTATTTTATATGTATCTACCGAGTCAAATCATATGTAAAAAACTATATTGTGATATACATTATTTTATTCTACCGAATTTAAGTCATTATAACTTTTATTACATAATGACTGTAAATCCGTACTTTAAGGCCAGTACCCACAATAAGTTTTGTATCATAAGACATGGAATATAATTTTTTTTTTTGAATTATAAGACTCTCTTGTACACACACTAAGATTAATCTGACCAGATTATAAACAAATAATCAAAAACCTCGTGTTTTTTCCACCAAATGGTGTCAACAATGGAAGATGAAGTAGTTGTGAATAACCTACTATTCATTAAATTTGCAATGAACAACTGACATCATTACATTGGTAACATAAAGTACTAACAACACCTATTTAGCTCGCCTTTTCGAAGAAAAAGAGTCGAGCTATTGTCATCACTCCGGCGTCAACGTCAGCGTCTGGGTCGGTTAAGTTTTTGGTTAAGTTTTAGGTTAAGTCGACCTTCCAGCACCCGTGGGTGGTGCTCTTGTTTTATATTCTCAGGAGATAGTTACCAGTATCTTGAATATATGTACAGAATACCAAAGCAGAAATTATCTTATGTAATTCCTGAAACATGTAAAGCTATCTATACTGCTTTGAAAGACAAGTACTTAAAGGTGAGTTCTACAAAATGAAGAGCTGAAACTAATAAGTTGACCAAAAAAATTATATATTTCAATTGTTATTTAATCATTTCAAATGATTCTGTCAATACCGGTCATATTGAGTTGACATGAAACTCCTCATCTGAGTTAATGGAAATCCATTATCAGAGGGAACACTTCTGGTCTGTTGTGACGAGATCGTTGAACATGCAGGACATTGAAATTGCGCCTAAAAAATATCGGAATTATGAATTTCCCCTGTTACAAAGATCAGGACCTCTCCCGATGGTGTTGCTTTTATGATCATTTCCCCTCTTGCTCCATTGGTGATGCGGGGAGCTGTGGTCCCTGAATATCAGATGTTGCTATTGGACGTGATGTTTCTTCTGTTTCAAGAAAATATATCTGTCTAGGTCTGGCCATTTAAAAACAAAATGTATATACTGGTTTATTCCACCAAGATGAAAGTGAAAATCCCACTGCTGTAGCACCAAATGTAGCGTTATAGTTAAGGACATTGGTATAATAGTTTTATTTCAATGACCATGGAGTCTCAAACCAACATATCCTAGAAACTGCTAAGAAAAGGGAGAAGAGTGTTAGGCTATAAATACACGACTGTTTCCTCGTACACTGTTTTATATTTCCAACGGATACAGACACGGAATAATTAAATCGACGTAGGCTTCAAGTAAAATGAATAATTCAGTAGGATTGTATGTTTAATAATGTGTTTAGAATGATAGTAACAGTCTCTAGCGTACAAGAAAAAATAGCAACAATAATATTAGCAAGCAAAATAATGGATAACCTTGGTCAAATGTTATACAAATAGATGACAATAAAGAAAATACACATCAATGCATAAATACCTAGTGAAGTTAAGACGATCTTTGGTTCTAAATTTAACCTAGAACTTTAACAAAATCCGTAGAGGTTTTTATACAATATGTAATACTTTTGGATACTAAATTACACACACCTCTATATATTCATTCTCTCCGGAATGGGGATATTTAAGATAAACTCGGAAAAAGAAAACCAGACTTCGGTGCAGTGTACAGCCTTTGTATGAATTACATGAGTTGTTCCCGGTTTCTTTGAAAGTACGAGTGATAATCAGTCCTTTGAGTATTTTTGTTATCTCAACAAATGAAATGAGATTCAAGTATTTTACGCATAGGTTATCCAATACCTGGTCATAGTATATGAAACAGAATGCCTCGAGGCGAAGCCGATATGCATTCTTTTCATATACTAATGACCAGATATCACTGTGTAGTATCACCACCGGATATAGGTACCCTCGAAGCGGGTGGAAAAACAAACGTGAAGTCAGGTAAGGTCAAATTCTTCTTATTTTCATTATATTCTACGTTTTGCTGACAAGTAAAGTTTTGTGTACTGTATAAGATGCCTGTGTTTTAACAAAAAGGTATGTAACCAGGTTTTATAATGTTTGATAATAACATTAAAATATTTAAGTTAGGTAATCATGATAACATTAAATATTGATTAATGAAGTTATAAGTAATTAAGATTTTTTTTCTAATAAAAGTTAATAAATAAAAAATACAATTGTTTCTAACATATTCAATTATTGTCCCTGAATTTGGTGAGTTTCAATTCACTCACTTCTTTCCTAATAAATGTCAGAGTTTACCATTTACCTCACCCATCACCACCCACCCCGCCCCTCCTCCCAAACACACACATAGTTTATTTAGGAATTTATTTGGAGTTATCTCCCTTATTACAATCAAATATAAGGTTTGGGATTGTTGAAACTTTTGATTTATTTTAGTTATTGTTATCGACTTGCTGATTTTTTTACAATATATCTCAGGTGGATGAATTAATTATCCTGGATTGTTTGGGTAAATTGGTGACTACATTCCCTATGCGCAATTTCCAGATTGTTCCTACTCAACCCTGCTCTGCATAACAAAACTTACATTACTGGAAAATAAAGTTTGAAATTTTGACTCAACTAAACAGAGGTACAAACATGTATGACAGTAAGAGTACAGAATAAAAGATTCGTACAACTGTTATGTATGTTTAACATATGAATGAAAGGCTGGGGGGTTCATAATCTTTAAATTGTTACAACATAGCAAAATTTGCAGCATTTACTGATACATATCTATATTTGGCCTCAAGGAGTTTTCCATACTCCACCTTTACCATGTTTACAAACACTTTCACCTAATTAAATCAACACAAATATGCACTCATACCTACGTGCATTAAAAACTGTGGTATATGAAAAATATTCAATATCACAAGACAAAGAAAGTATGGGCTAATGAAGAGTAGCTGTTGACTTGTGCTTTCTAATCTCAAAGTCGGAATGTGTTTTTAGATAAAATGTGTTTAAGTTGTCACTTCTGATAAAGTCGAATAAAGTTCCGATCGAGAGAAACAGTCTTTAAGACTTGGTGAGTCTTTTAGGCTTAAGCGAGTCTTTTATCAAGCTAAAAGTAGAATCTACAAAGATAAACTCGAGACTCTCAAAAACCTAACCTTCAAGACTTTATGCATAAACGTCGAAGAGACTCAAACTAGGCTTAAAAGTAGCAAGTGTTGGCTTTTGACGATTTTGTCTTATGCCCAGTTAGACCATAACTGATAAATTACGCGCCTTTTTTAGCAATGTAAGACTCGTTTATGACGTCGTCGATTCAAAAGAATCAAGAAATGACGTTCAATACCCTGATAAGAACATTTACTACCCATTTACGGCATTTGTACTAAAATCAAAACAATGGCCGACATCTAAGTACAATTGAGTCGAGACTTACTTGACCAGGTTATCCATGCAAAATAACATTTATGTATGTGACGATAATACAATATTTTATGATACTACACAATATTGGGCATTCGATATAACAAAGTGTCAATGAATTATCTTGGAAAATAATTAAGGTAGGAATACATGTCTATTCAAATTTCACGCAAACATTCAAGTGTTCGCTTTTTTTAGGGCCAAATATAATTATCTGTGTCTTATGTTACATAAATTTTGTCATAATTTAAAAAAGTTGTATACACACACACACACACACCAACGAAAGAACAATATTCATTTCCTGGTAAACAGATTTATTGTACTAAGCATGACGCAATGCTGTAGAAGTCTGTATTGTATCATAATGTTGTTCCTGGACTACAGGTATGGTTGCTACATAATGTGGTTCTGTGTTGTGAACCCCTACAACGAGAAAGTTGGTAGATATTAGAATTTACTGTGGTATAATTATAAACATCTATCCTATCTATTTGGAAGGAGAAGAAGATGGAAAGTCAACACAATGGCCAGAAGAAAATTGACAATTGGACAAACAACTATCTACAAACCCTTTTCAAAAAACGAAATATCAAGCAACACCAACCCCTCTAAAACTAGAGGGTGAACTCATGTGCTCTGGAAGTGTGAGCAGTTCTTTTTACATCAGTGGCACCAGTCATGTTACTCTAGTTACCAACCCGGTGTAGCTTATATGATATACACGTCACGATACACCTGACATACTGCTAAAATTGGCTTTGATTACCAGTCAATCAATCATATATTATAAAGATAGAAATGAAATGTTTGTACATAATTAGCGATCTTTGGATTAACAAGTTTTGTTTTTCTTTTAGAGTAGCCTATTTTATTTCTTAAATACGCAATTATGAACTTTATATTTGAATTAAATTGTTCAATTTATCAAAATACCACATTACTTAATTCACTCAACATTTAACCAACGAAGGTCGTCATCTTTTATATTACCAGGGACCGTCGTGGTAGTGACTGTATAGTCCTAGTACAACTACCTATGTAATCAGTGTCTATTACCACTGACGTTGTGAGTTCGATTCTCGCCCATGCGAGGTGGACTCGATATAACATTATGCGATCAACTTTCTCGGTGACTTACAACAAACGCCATTCAAAATAATGTAGTAAGAAAGGATATTAACGGGAAGTGATATGAGATGAATTAGTTAGAAAGATTATGGCTGTAAATGAACACACTATAGTACTATCCAGCATTTCACTTAGGTACACACTAACGTGAAATAATAGCTTATAGTGAGACTACTGTACAGTATTTCTATCCAGTTATTAGAATGACATAGATCAACAACATTTCACTGAGTCATAAATCAAAATAAAGGAACATATTATAGTAAGAAGTGTCGTGACTATACATGAACACGAGCGACTACTATCCACAGTTGCACAAATTAAAATAATGGTAAATCACTTTTATTGATGTTCTACATTTCTGTCACTATAGGGTTTTCAAGAGTGAGCATAACTCATACCTTAAAATAAGTGTGAAACGAACCCTAGACTCTATACAGCAGTTGACTAGAGGTGCTCTTTACTTTTGCCGATGAACGCTATATCTGGTCATTTTTATTGTTTTGATATTATTTGTTGTATAGAAATTATTTCCCAGATGTTTTCAAATAATATACTGGTGAAGTAATCTTACAATTACCGTCATCATATGTTTACTCTGTCTTTAAATTTATTATCGACACTTTACCCTAAATGGGTATTATGGCATATAACCACAATATTACTGTAATCCAACAAATTTGGAAGACAGGAATGAACCAACTTTCAAGACAGGAATTTCAGTTAGACATGTAACGAAGGAAACTTTAAACGTATTGATCATCAACTTTAATGTGTAGTCTACAATTATGCAGCATAACAAGCCAGAGCCAGACTACATGAAGTCCGTTTGGGTCCAAAATAAGCTTACCACTGTTTGCATAATCGTCAGAGCTTCTATTTTGTTGTTTTTTCTGTCTTCTATATCTAAGATAAAAATAAACTATAATGTTTTGTTTTAATTCTAATATCTCCTTCACAATGTTTGTGTCAGTAACAAACCCCACGTTATATCACAATAAGTTTTTGTCATTTTACTTTGCTTTGTTTTAGAGTTTAACATGTGACATAGGATTGTTTGAGTTCATACCAGGGTTTTCTGTTGCTCAATACTTAGCTTTTTGTGTAGTGCTTTGCAGATCATTGTTTGTTTTCTTTTCTTTAGGAAATTGAATGGTATGTACTCGGTTTGCTTTACCATGATCGATTTCCCCTTTGACATCTGCAAACTTTTATACATTGAATTGTCTGTCCTTTGATTTACGGCTTTCGTTTCCTTTTGATATTTCCTCATTATTCCATCGATATTTTTTAATTTCCCCTTTTCTACCCTCTTTGATGTCTTATAATTACCACCTTGGTTTTTTTCTGATTACCCCTTTGATATCGTCTGATCTCACTGCCTTCAATTGTCAATCTTTGTCGTAATGCCAGTGTAATCACAAATGTACTGTATCTTCATCGCGCATGTACATAATTATCTCCGTTGTATTTACACTAATGTTAATTTGTAGGTGGCGCTAGAAAATAATAAGATAGAAAAATAAAAACAAAAGAATTAATGACGGGAAAAAATAAAATAAAATAAAATAAAATAAAATAAAATAAATAAAGCGATTCTGATCTTAATATCTATCGGTCTCCTCAATGAAATCTGCCAGAGCTGTTAGGATATTTTCCATATCTGACGAATTCACTTCAAGTAGTGTATCCAATCCAGTTTATTGTTTCCTTTGTTGAAATAGTATTACTGGATGAATCTTTCTCGTTCATTTTCGTATTTTCGGCAATTTAACAAATGATCTTCGACATCTTCCCGTTGGTGACAGTGTTCGCATTTGTCGTTTTTAAGATGTTGGTTTAGATGGAATTAGTAAGCATTTAACTTGGAGTATCCTGTTCTTAGACTGTTAATAAGAGTGTACAGTCTCCTGTTTGGCAAATCTTTTTTCACTTTGTCTTTTACTACTTTGTGAAATCTATAGTTGTGCCTCCCAGTGCTGCTGCTCTCCCATCTTACTTGCCATTTTTTTAAACTGCATCCCTTGCAACTTTTCTGATATATCTTGTCTTGTGAAAACCTGTGTATTTAATTCCTATATTTCAGCTTCTTTTGCTAGTTGGTCTGCAATTTCGTTTCCTCTAATACTAGCATGGCCTGGTGTCCAATTGAAACTGATTACTACTTGTTCTTTGAGATAATTCATTTGACTTTCAATTTCATTTATTGACTGGAAGTAATTTTCACTTTTCCAATTCAAAGTAAGCATACTAAGAGCTGATTGACTGTCCGAAAAGATGGTGATGTTGTGTAGTTCCTGGACCTTGAAGTTGATGAAGTAGTCAAGTACAATCTTTATTGCAATTATTTTTGGAAGAAGAATGGAGCCTCTGTTAGAAACTACTCTTTTGAGTTATATGTCTTCTTCTTTGTGGAAAATAATTGCACCAGATCCACAGGGTCCAGGATTGCCTGAACTTGAGCCGTCTGTAAATGCGGCTGCTGAATTGAATGGCTGATTATTTAGCAAATCAAGACTAATTATTTTCCTTGCTTCTTCTTGATGTTTTGTCCTTGATTTTGAACTGCCAAGGTTTCCCCAGTAGTCTGGTGGATGGATAGTTGATACTAGACCCTGATATTCATATTGTGGTTCTATGCAGTTAACATCGATATTTGCTGTTGTTTTCATATCTTCTGCTTGCTGGTACATTTTTCCTAGTAGTGATATATGTCTTTCTGGTTCTTCTAGTTATTTCCATACTTCTAACTTTCTTTTAATTGGGATGCTATTCTTATATGAATTGATCTTGCCTAATTGCCTAATTGCCATTTCTTCTCTTCTCAAATCTACTGGTAAAGTGCTGATTACTACTTCTAATGCCTGTAAACTTGATTGAGATGTCAAGACACACTGCTAGTCTTTTTCTTTGTACTTCGTTTATTTTCTTCAAACTATTTGTATTTCCAATTTGCCATATACTGCTAGCGTAGTTGAAAATTGAGCAGACCATACTGTCATAAATTTGGATCAGAACTTTTGTTGGGATTTTCGCAATACCGTTTATCTCTCTGATGATACCTAGTGATCTTTTGGCTCTTTTTATGATATATTCCATGTGGTTGTTGAAGTTCAACTGCTCATCAAGAATCAAGCCCAGTATTTTGGGTTTTTTGTTATATTTTAGCTGATGGCTTCCTAGATTTAGATTAATGACTTCTTTATCTTTCCTATCTCTAGAAAAAAATGCTTTATTCGGTGTACTCACTGCTGAGTTTCATTCTCCATTGACTGCTCCGTGTTTTTATTTGATTCAGATCTTCTTGTAGTTTGGATTCCATTAACTTTCTGTTTTCATCTGTCTGCCAGATAGTAGCATCATCTGCAAATTTACAGTGGTCTGCTGTAATGTTATTGAATATATCTTTGATGAAAATGTTGAAGAGGATAGGAGAGATAACTGATATTTGTGGAAGGCCAATACTAGTCTGGAACCATACTCCTGTGTGATCATTCACTATGCATCTCGCCTGTCGATGGTTAAGGAATGCATTTATCCAATTCCACATGGTCCGTCTAACTCCACTTCTAGATAGTTTTACCATGAGTCCTTCTCTCCACACGCTATCGGATGCCTTTTCAAAGTCAATACATATGGCAGTTTTTGATTTTGACATGTTGAAGCCATTAAAAATGTCCCGAGTGCGTGATAAGAGCGCATTAACCGTTAATCTGAAATGTCTAAGTCCCTCTTGTTCTGCATCAAGTATGGGAAGTTTTTCTACAAAGGCTTCTAGTCTAAATGTTATAATCCTTTCTATCATCTTTCCAACTACACTTATTAGACTGATTGGTCTATAAGAAGAGGGGAGATTATAATTTGTTTTGTTGAGTTTCTTGAGGAATTCTACATTGGCTCTTCTCCAATCCATAGGTAATATTCCTTCCTCCCAAGATTGATTAATAATGTCCAATAGTTTTCTTTTGATTTCTACTCCTCCATTGATGAAAAATTAATTGAAGAAAAAATCTGGTCCTGGTGCAGATTCTTTTTTTAGTTTGTAAATTGCACCCCTTAATTCTTCCATTGTGATATATTCATTACATCTAGGGACTTCCATCTCTTGCTTGTTTTTCTCATTACAAATTTTGATGTATTCTTCCATAATCTCATCACAAAATTGAGAGTCGAATTGTTCGCCTTTTAAATGATGACCTCCAAATAATGTGTTTTCTAGTATAATTGACTTATCAGTCTCCTCAAATCTTATTTTATTTGTATAGTCTTCTAGTGGGAGAATAAGATTCTCTGTTTTCCTTTTTGTAACCTTTTTGAAGGCTGACCATTTATCTTTGATGGATTTAGCTTCCCCAATCTTTTCGCATAGATTTTCTGACCATTAATTTTGTTCTTCAGATCACTCCCTGTTGTACTCTCTGATAGCCCCCTTGATGTCTTCTTGTTACCCCTTTCTAGTTACCCCTTTTTATGAGTACCCCTTTGTTATATTCTGATCACACTGTTGGTATCTTCAGATCACTCCTCTGGAATCTTCTTATTACCCAAATGGTATCGTCTGATTGCTCCTTCGATATTTCCTGATTGTTTTTTAGTATCATCTAACTTACGCTTTTGTATCTTCTGATTACCATTTTGTTATATTCTGATTACCCCTTTGGTATCTTCTTATTTCCCCTCTGGTACTCTCTGATAGCCCCCTTGATGTCTTCTAGTTACCCCTTTTTCTGAGTACCCCTTTATTATATTCTGATCACACTGTTGGTATCTTCAGATCACTCCTCTGGTATCTTCTTATTACCCATATGGTATCTTCTGATTGCTACTACGATATTTCCTGATTGCTCTTTTGTATCTTTTGATTATCCATTTTGTATATTTTCATTACCCCATTGGTATATTCTTATTTCCCCTTTTGATATGTTCAAATTTTTCGTGTGGTGGTTATGGACATTGTTGGAAGAAAGGGTAATCAGAATCCGTAATTCTATAAAGAACACACAACACAATGACCAAAAGAAAAAGTACAAAAGGACAAATAACAATCTACAAAACATATATATTAAACAAAAGATCGAAGAACGCGAACCCCACTACAAATCAGGGATGAACTCAGGTGCTCCGAAAGGATAAGCAGTTCCTGCTCCATGTTATTTGTGCACCAGGCCATAAATCAGCATTACCAAGAACTGATAATCTGAAAAAATATAATTAGATCCGATGGTGTTCATCAAGCTTTCCACTTGACCCAACACATGCCTAGGATATAAATGGAATATTTGTTTATGTGTATCCTCACAATATTTATAACATATTGTAAACTATTAGGAGCAAATTTTAAAATGCAGCTTACAAAGAGGTCAAACAAAAATCACCAAAATAAATTCCGCTAAAATTCATTCTACGGCAAGTATTTTCTCATAAAGGGTGTTAAATTGCTAGCGGGTATACCACCTGTTAATTTTATTTTTACCTGTATATCGATATAAGTTGGATTGTCATGCATCGTAATCAACACATATAATCGTTTAACCTATTGAACAAGTGATTGTTTACCTAACATACACCGTAATAATGTTAGGAATTATTGAAGTATAAACAATTTACAACATTTATTAATCCCAAATTTTCCAGAATTTGTCAGTAATGGATTTCGTGAAAGTGGAATTAGTGGCGTTTTGAAGGATTTTCTTGAAGATGAACTTCCGTTATCTACACTGACACGAGACTCGTAAATAGTATGATCTGTTATACCGGTACTTGTAAAGACAGTACATTAACTAACTTTTTATTTGTTTTTAATGTATGCATGTTTTATCGATGTAAATTAAACTATTAACTAAACATTTTTTATATTTGATATCTATAGCGATCAAGTATATTGCACATTTTTGATACGTCAGAATGAACACGAGACAATACACAGAAAAAATCTCAATCTGTCGATTAAGCGCCAAAATTTTTATTACGAAATTATGTAACCGCCAAAATAAAAACCGCCAAAATTTATTGCATACCTTTTCTAGTCAAAACAGCGAAATTGTACACCCGCCAAAATAAACCGCTATGCGGTATATATATATATATATATATAGAGAGAGAGAGAGAGAGAGAGAGAGAGAGAATATCAAAGACAACATAACCACTTCTTATTTGTTGTTGAACATTTACAGAATAGTAAAACCATAAAATAGCTGTCAGATTACCCCAGTGTAGCAAGAACAATAATGACAGCCACTAAAGCTGTTGCAATGGAGGCTCCCACTCCTGTATATACTGCAGTATAATTATCATCTGACTTTGTGGCGGCTGTAAAAATAAATACATGTATTTGTATTACAGTTAGTGAAATCAGATACCAAACTTGGGAAGAAAAAACAGGATGATATAATCATTCTTACATCCCGATTTAACGCGGATATCCATGATATAACTACAACAAAAAACACAATCAATAGAAAAGACACACATATATTATATAGATACAACAATACTGTGATATTATTTAGTCATTTTTACACAAATTAATCATTGAAGTTGAATATAAAGTTTCATAAGAATGTCTTTTATTGTAGTTTAATGGACGGTTGCGTGGTAATTCGATTTGCAACTGCCCATGCAATCAGTGTTTATCATCATTAAAGTTGTGAGTTTTAAACCCACTCATTGCAAGGTGTACTCGATACAGCATTATCTGACAACGTTTGACAGTGACGTTTATGTAATATATTATATAAGTATCAACTAGAATTAGTATACTTACTATACGTCTTCTATCAGTTTAAAGTCAATGGACACAATTGTTCTTCACTTTCCACTTTTTCCTGATATATTCCATAGAAAACTACATGCTTAGTAATAAATTAACTTCTTGCAGTCATTAATGACCAATGCTAATACAATTTCGGTACACGAAGAATAGTTATCTATGGTTCGTTTTCAAATATATTTACGATTAAAACATGAAATAGAATTATTGAAATTCAAAAATATTTTAATTATTTAGTAGTTTCTCAGATTCACATTAAAATTTGTGTGTAACGCATATTTTTTTTTAATTCTTAAATTGCTTAATAACGATATTATGGTTTAAATTTAAAGTTATATGTTGGGATATTACTCACATGTAGAAAGCAACTGAATGAGGGCATCGTTTCACTAAACTAGTTTAACCCTGCCACTTTTTATTGCGGTGCATGTACCAAGTCAGGAAAGTAAAAGGTCTTGTATTTGTGTTAGAGGTTACGATTTTGCTTCTTTCTACAATTTCCATATTAGATTCTGGACAGTGTGGTATTAAGTTTTTCATTTTATCACAAAAGTATATAAACAAAATTTGAAGAAAAAACCTCGCAGATATCTGCATTTGTGAACAAAAATTATTGCCAAATTGATCAAGAAATGACATCTGTGTAATCTTTATAAAAATATTGTGGTTTTATATGAAATATACAGGTAATAATGACGGTAACCAACAATTATGTCCACTGAATTCAAATAAAGATTTTCATAACAAGTATCTGTTCTAACATTAGTTTACCTTTGTTGAAGCATTTGGCGACTCCAGATTCATTATAATAACATTCTCCGTCATTACACACTACAGTGCTACATGGTGATACTACAAATAACATACAGATGTATTAATATATACCAAGAGAA
>MJUT01038713.1:119323-132346 GCA_002080005.1 Gigantidas platifrons | reverse complement strand
CAGGGTGTGTGACCGTGTGTAACCCTGCTAAATGTTTATGCCTGACCCAATCCAGTTCAATGATTTGAGGTGAGAGAAGAAATTAGATAATATATACAAATTATATGGTAATGAGTAAAGGGATGGGTCAACAACTTTGACAGCCACTTTTTATTGCGGGGCCTGTACCAAGTCAGGAAAGTAAAGGATCTTGTATTTGTGTGTTAGAGGTTACGGTTTTTCTTCTTTCTACGGGTTTCATATTTGATCTTAAACAGTGTGGTATTTAGTTTTTCATTTTATCACAAAAGTATATAAAACATTTTGAAGAAAAACCTCGCAGAAATCTTCATTTGCGAACGAAAATTATTGAAAAAATTATCAAGAAATCACATCTGTGTAATCTTAATACAAATATTGTGGTTTTATATGAAATATACATGTAATAATGACGGTAACCAACTATTATGTCCACTGAATTCAAATACAGATTTTCATAACAAGTATCTGTTCTAACATTAGTTTACCTCTGCTGAAGCATTTGGCGATTCCAGATTCATTATAATAACATTCTCCGTCATTACATACTACAGTGCTACATGGTGATACTACAGAGAACATACAGATGTATTAATAGATACCAAGAGAAGGAATGTGTACTGGCTACGGTTTCTAGGGCTCAACCCAAAAAGATGCTCACTACATTCCTAGTGACGTACAGTGGATTACAAAGGTATATGAAAAGTATGAAGAAAAACCTCGCATAAATCTGCATTTGTGAAAAAAAAAAATTGAAAAATTGATCAAGAAATTGCATCTGTGTAATTTTTGCCAAAAGAAGATTGTGATTTTATATGATATACAGGTAATAATGACGGTAGTGAACAATTGTGTCCATTGAATTGAAATAAAGATTTGTATAATAAGTTTCTGTTCTAACTGTAGTTTACCTTGACAATACTTGCAATACTTAAAGTACACAAATACTCACTAAAACAATCTGTAAAATTAGTAGGTTCTAATTTTTCCAGGAGTTCTCCATCGTAGTCATTACAGGTTACAGATGTTGGAAACTTCTCGTTTCTTCTAAGCCATCTCCAGAATGGGATGTTACCACAACCACGACAATACATATCAAACTCACTAGAAATAAAAATATAACTGTTTATGACTAATTGATATTAAATCTGTTAGAATTATCTATGGTTGTGATCCCTATGTGACAGCTATGTAGTAAAAATTACACAAACATACAAACATATAGGGAAAATCTATACACACAAGACACATATACATGACTGGTCACCCTCCAGACTTGGTACAGGAGCGTCAATAAAAAAAACATGGCGAACTGAAAAGGAATGCCAATTACTGATATGAAGCAATAAGAAATTTAAATATTTAAGTGAAAAATTAAACAATTCAAGATAATAGTCCAGCATAATCTGCAAGGTATTGGCAAAAAATAATGGATAAAGAATTATTTAAAAACCAGTGAAGCAGGCATCTTCAAAATAACTGACAAAACACATGTTATGGCGAATTGAAAAGAAATGACAACTACTCATGTGAAACAATAGGAAAATATTAATATTGAAGTGAACAATTAATTAAATAAGACAAAACAAGTGTAGCGCTGATTCAGGAAAGTACATGTTATATCGGTGAGACCACATAACCGGTGTCATCATAAAGTTAAGTTTATAGGAAAGATTTCGTGTCGATACACATTACTACAATACTACGTCCAAAACAAACTTACAGTGATCTCAGCTTTGGTAGATTCAAGAACGCACTTTCACTAACAAATGCTATAGGGTTGTTTCTCAGGTTTCTGAAATATAGCTTCCCATTAGAAAGCAGCATTAGAATCGACATACCTGAATTGTCAAATCCTAAACATTGTGTGTTGTAAGACGAGCATTGATGCATACATTACGTGTATGTAATATAGTTTTATCAGTCAGACTTTTTCTGATATATACTCTCTATGACTGCTATATTATGTGATATGTCAGACCTACTGTGACATATACTCTCCATGGCTTTACTATTATTTCACAAGTCAGACTTACTGTGACATATTTTCTCAATGACTGTAATAGTATGATATAAGTTAGACTTACTGTGTTTGAATCCCGATCAGGGCGAAATGTACAACATAATGTGATAAAGTTTGTCAGTGATTGTGACAAGTCTGTGGTTTTCTCCGGGTCCTCTGGTTTCCTCCACCAATAAAACTGATCGCCACGATATAACTGAAATATTGTTGAAAGTGACACTAACCACCATAACCAAACAGGTTCAATGAATTATTGCCCTCAATCTTTACCTATTACACTGTACTGCAATGGTTCATTAAAATTTAAAAAAGTTATGTTTTATTTTGTTATGGAATTTGATTATTTTGCGAAAGTTGTTCTTAAACAAGAGAAATTATACATATACTTTTTTTTTTTAATTTTATCTAACGCGAAAAAAAACCCACACAAAATGCGCTACACAGAAGTTGGAATATAATTACGTTGTATTACCTAATGGATAACATATGTGTAACATGTATTGACATATTAGGATATTCACAGATATAGTAAGCTTGATAGATTGTTGAAAGCATTGTCATCTATCACTGATATATCGTTGTTGTATAAATATCTATAAATAGTTAACAAATGTCTTTCTGCTTTATTAAATATATAGCTTTCTGTTCTGTCTTAAACAATACATATAGCATAATATTGCGTAATTTTAAATTGCTTCAATAAAATGTAGTTATATTCTTGCTAAGAAAAAATAAACAACCCATTCTAATTGATGTAGCTATTTACAAATATGGGATTAAAATATGGTTCAATTAATGAATGCCCGGAACCTTTAAATGTTACACTGTACTTGTATGCTTGATTATAATTTATAAAAAAAAAGTTATTTTGTTGCCGAATTTCAATATTATTAAACTAGATAAATTATAGATGCACATGTATTGTAAGCAATAGAATGTAATAACATCAGGAGAATACTTACGACAGTTCAAGGGTCATCAAGTTGTTGAACGTGTTTGATTTGATTGATGTGATTTTATTACATCAATACTAGAATCGTTATGCATACTCTATGTAGTTGTATATTGAAAAACGTATAATAAGTATGTAGTAAATCTTCTAATGTTCCTGATTTGATTAATAAAATTAATAACTTACAAGGGCAACGCAAAGCGTGGCGTATCCCCTTGCCTAAAAAAATGACTCGGTGACCTTGACCTTTGACATATGATCTTCAAAATCAACTCGGTTCCAGATTCTCTTAAGGCCAAGTATGTACCAAGTTTGGCCAAAATCCATTGACGATGTTGATTCTAGAGTGTTTCCTCCAAAAATAAAACTGACCGCCACGATATAACTGAAATATTATGGAAAGTGAAACTAAACACCATAAAATCAAACCAAACAGGTTAAATAAATGAATGCCCTCAATCTTTACCTATTACACTGTACTGCAATTGTTCATTAGAATTTAAAAAAAGTTGCTTTATTTTGTTGTGAAATTTGATTATTTTGCGAAAGTTGTTCTTAAACTAGAGAAATTATACATGAACATGTATTTGTAAGTTATAGATTGAAATAAAATAAGAGGAATACTTACAGCTTGACAAGGTTCGTCAAATTGTTGAACGTGTCTGATTTGATCGATGTGATTTTATTGTTATGCAAATGACTGCAAGATAAAATAAGAATACATCAAACTTGAAACTTTGATACTCTATGCAGTTGTATTTCTACGTATTATATTGAGTGAGTGGTTGTTGCTTAACGCCAATTCAGCAATTTTTCTCCAATATCATAGCGAAACCAAGTTAATTTTCAATGTGATGATGATAAGGTCCGATTTGTGCTAGACCAACACGCTGAGTTGGATTTCTATGCTGCTAGCTCACTAAAACAGTGAAATTGGATATAATTTAAGCTTGAGCATTACGGCTATCATGGTAAACAGGATGTCGTCTACAGTGAGAGCTTTGGGCTTTAATTAAAGAATTTTTCATTGCACAATACTCTGGTAATCTTACTAGTTATGACAAAGAGGACATTTTGGCTAAGTCTTTTATGTCATCAATGAATATTCCATTTAACAATGACAATGATGATTTACCTACTTTATACTGGATAACAAAACTTCACAAGAATTCATATAGCGAAAGGTACACTGCAGGTGATTCTAATTGTTCAACAAAAGAATTGTTGATAAATATGTCTAACATTTTGTCTGCAGTCAAAGGAGGACTAAAATCATACTATAACAAAGTATTTTCGTTGAAGCGTTAATCAAATAAGAATACTGAAATACTGTAATGAACTTCTGGGTAGTTAAATTTTCATGTGTCCAACATATAGACTTCTGCAGTTTACAAACCAATCCTCTTGAAAATGTATAATTTCGCTTAAAGATATCATTTGCAATTCAATTCACTTTACAATGGTAAGCAACGCTAGAAGTTTAAAATGTTCGGTCACAAAGTTCCTTTTTTTAAATTTTATCTAGCGCGAAAAAAAATCCCCACACAAAATGCGCTATACAGAAGATGAAATATAATTACGTTGTATTACCTGATGGATAAAATATTTGTAACATGCATTGACATATTAGGATACTGAATAGATATAGTAAGCTTGATAGATTGTTGAAAGCATTGTCCTCTGACATAGCTGATATGTTATTGTGGTATAAATAGTTAACAAATGTCTTTATAATTTATTAAATATGTAGCTTTCTGTTCTGTCTTAAACAATACATATAGCAAAATATTGCGTAATTTTAAATTGCTTCAATAAGATGTAGTTATATTCTTGCTGCGAAAAAAATAAACAATCCATTCTAATTAGTGTAGCTATTTACAAATATGGGCTTAAAATATGGTTCAATTAATGAATGCCCAGAACCTTTAACAGTTACATTGTACTTGTATGCTTGATTAGAATTTATAAAAAGCAGTTATTTTGTTGTCGAATTTGAATATTATTAAACTAGATAAATTATAGATGCACATGTATTGAAAACGATAGAATGCAATAAAATAAGGGGAATACTTACTACAGTTCCAGGATCATCAAGTTGTTGAACGTGTTTGATTTGACTGATGTGAATTTATTACATCAATAGTAGAAACTTTCATGCATACTTTATGTAGTTGTATATTGAAAAACGTATAATAAGTATGTAGTGAATCTTCTAATGTTCCTGATTTGATTGATAAAATTAATAACTGAATATACCACACCGTCAGGACTACTGATATATCTAATGGTAAGTATGACTAACATGTTGTGTGCAGTCAGGGGTCGACTACAATCAAACTAACAAAGTTTATTGACGTAGTATCTTTTTACAACTGAAATACTGTAAAGACCTTCTGTGTAATTTTAATTCTCGATTTTATTCTCGAAATTTTCATCTGTCCTATCTACAGTTTACAAACCAGTTCTCTTGAAGATGTATAAAGGCGCTTAACGATATCATTTACAATACAATTAACTTTTAAAATGGTAAGCAACGCTACAAGTTTATAATTTTCGGTCACGAATTGACTTATTTTATTTTGTCAACCACTATAATAAACACAAAATGCGATACACAGAATATGGTGTCATCGCTACGTTGGAGTTCCTTATCAATAAAATAATTGCATAGTTCGAAGTGTACAGCTTTAGTAACTTATTTTATATAAAACAGTATATATAACATGTATTGACATATTAGGATTATACTTTTGTACAAATCATATTCAATGATACAGATATTGTAAGTTTGGTAGATTGTTGAAAGTGTTGTTCTCTATCAGTGATATGTCATTGTTGTGTAATTCTCTAAAAATAGTCAACAAATGTCTTTAGTTTATACTTTATTAAGTCTGTAACTTTCTGTTCTGTCTTAAACAATACATATAACAGAAGGGTGCGTTATTTTCAGTTGATTGAATACAATATATTTATATTCTTTTTAAGAAAAATACACAACCCATTCTAATTAATGTAGCTATTTACAAACATGGGTTTCAAATCGGTTTCAATTAATAAATGCCCAAAATATTTACCTGTTACACTGTATTTGTATGTGTGATTATAATTATAAAATATATTTTATTTTGTTGTGGAAATTGAATATGGATGGGCATGTGCTAATTGAACGGATGAACATGCACTAAATGGAGAAAGGATGGACATGTGCTACAGAAAGATAGCTGGTTAATCGAATCCTCCCCTCAAATGGGTTTAATATACTGGAAAATATAAACATTTTAAATTGAAAGTGATCCTCGAGAATAATATACAATTGAAATATACGAAAACTGTCATCGAAATAATCAACAACCATCAATATGGACGCATCCATGAACCAAAACAATAACAAAGATGAAATGTTATCCACAAGTTCCCTGGCTACTCCTTATATAGGAAAACCCGTCTCCAATAAACGACCACCCCTTGACAGCCCAACTGATTTACCGGCTACTCAAAAGTAGCACCTTAGACACATTCATGGACGGATTTCTATTGGTGATCTCCGGTACATTGGACAAAAACCTGCAGCCAAAATTCCTCCACTAAGAAAAAAATGTAATTAACAAAGTACTCGAAGCTCTTACCAGTCCATACGTCTTAAACAAAATAGTATCTGTCCTTACTGATAAAATCACTGAAACTATCACCTCTGTAACTGAAGCAAGCATCTAGGCATGGGTAGATGTAAGACATAATTTTTTCCGGTTGAAATTGTATCCGGTGGACAGAATTTAATATTAAATTTTATGTTACGGTAAATATTTCATAATAACATATTTTCCATTACTATTAAACAGTATCCTAGCTATATAGATATATAGTGTACAATAAACAGGTACATATATTATTTCCGACGTTGATTATTAAATCATGAGAGCATCTCTGATTGATAAAAAATGTCAATATCACTGGCGTCAATGTGATGTCCGTAGTTACGAATATCCCAAGATGGAGGATGCGGATTCATGTAAAAATTAACATGATCGTTTTTGTGAAAATAATGGATTATTCACCGGAATTTAATGTCTTAATTGACGTATCATAAAATATGGAACTAAATTGCAAAGAACCTCTTTCATAGTTTGATCGCTAAATGATGAAATCAACCATTGAAAAAAACGGGGTGATGTCTGGGTAACTGCATCAAATGATTTCCGTAACTGGTCTGAAAGTCTAAATAATGATGTCCATAACTGTTGAATTATGCTTTTTCTGCGTCTTATTATTAAAATGTTATATACATGTATCCGACAAAACACTAAAAATAATTGTAGACAGAATACATACATAAAATTATATACTACAAAATTAGGTACTGGGAAGTGAACACTGAGAAATATAAGGTGACGTGGTTAAAATGGAAAGAGGGATATACAGGGAATCGGAAACGGGAGAGTAGTTTTAAAAAGTTGTGTTAATAGGTAAATAATGACAAAAATAAAAATAAAATCTGGAGATCGGAAAACACTGACACCTAAAAAGTCCTGAGAGAGAATTGATAAAGATACATTGTATTTTAAAAGTACATTCTACACATTTTCATTCCTTTGTATTAGCATTCGTGCTTATCATCGCGATTTAACAAATATCTGTTTGTGAAACGTCAAACTATATATAGAATAAAGGTAGTTTTGTGTCAAGACAGCAACTATCACCGTTTTGCAGTCCGCCCCGTGATAGAGCTGTCATACAAGTGGTTTCTGTTCCATATTTTATGATACGTCAATAAAAATATAAAATTCCGATGAATAATCCATTATTTTCACAAAAATGATAATATTAATTCTTAACTGAATCCGCATCCTCCATCTGCAGTTACGGACATCACATTGACGCCAGTGAATATGTGGTTAAGCCTTCATGTGTCTCTTTACAACATTATACTCTGACCAATCAAATCCTCCCAATTTTATAATTGGCTTGTAAAATACAGAGACTTTGAAGGCTCCAATAGGGAATCTGAAGCATTTATTAAGATTAAAGTGTTTAAATATTTGAATAATATGCATTGTAATGTTGATATAATGTTGTGTTGGTTGATTAATATGAATTACTGTTGCTCTTCATTTTTGTATTTAATTATAAACTAAATTCCCCTTTTCAGTTACTGTATTTTTGTAGAGATCTTCCAGGCCCTATTATTGACGGCTTCAGAAAATGTAGATAATCTTTTGTAATGAATGTATTGAAGTACGCATGCCTAAAGTTTACAAAAAGTATGTGCGGTTTATTCGATTTGCTGTAGAAAATAAAAAGATAATATGATTTTCATCTAAAGAATAAAAACTTGAATTGCTAACAAACGTACCATACAAATTTAGATTTGATCTCGTCTGCCACAAAGCTCGGGAATTTATACGCTTTTTTATGTGCTTCTAACCTTGTAAAATGAACCGGGCACAGCATCTTTAACCTGTATTATACATTTGATATGTACAATATATGTCTGTTTCTTGAATGACTTATTTTATGAAATGAGCATTGTGTATTTTGTGAGATATATATCTCAATATTTTTCTAAACATACATATCTAAGTATATATATTTTAGTGTACTCGGGTTACCTTATATTTATAGAAAAAATAAATCTACTTTGGATAACAGCCATATCTGTCTGACTGCTGAACATTTTATTTAAAAAAAATAATTATGTATAATGAATTAAAATTACAAATTGAATTCAAGTAAATGTTTACAAATATCGGACACTACAATTGTTTTTCTATCAAATAAAGATCCCATTTGACATCTGTGATACACATTTCTCGATATGCAAATATCGTCTCATTCATGCCATTGTAATTACTTGTACATATATTTAATGCACCGATTTTATCCCTGAAATACTACATCCGAATGGGTAATAGCATAGAGCATTACATGACTGTCATTGGCCTGTTTAATACCAAGAAAGGGTGTCTGTATGGACTGGTAGATTATCAGGTAGATTCACATCAACAAACTATGTTACCTAGTTTCCTGTGTTTGGTTCTTGTCTTATATTTCTTCAACAGAGTACGAATCCGGAAATTAATATAGTTTTCCTGTTATATATGATCGACTCATATCAACATATAGTCTCTAATCGACGTCCACTCCTCAAATCGGGGCCCACTGACGTCATTATGGCAAATCACAGTCCGATATAATGGTATTCTCAAATCGGCGTCCTTTCAAAATTCTCAGATCTATTCTAAGTTTGATTTTTTAAATATTTGTGCAGCTTATAAATATTTACTATAAAGATGGAATTATATTCCGGGTGCAATAACTATGCGATGGAGAAGCGATCAGGGACCACCTCCGAAAATAAATGCTAAAACTAGAGGCTCCCCGGAGCCTGTAATCGTTCACCTGGCTCAAAAAGAGAATAGCATTATTTACTAACTCATAGGTGGATGATGGACAGATGACAGACGCTATGCGATGGCAACAGCTGATGGGAGTTAGTTTACACAGGTGTTTTTCCAAGGAATCCTATGCACGCTTTGGACCAATGGGTGTTGGACCTCATTGACCCCAGGACTTCATTGATACAATTTTGAATCCCAATGATCTATCAGTGTTCGACACCAAATATCATAGCACTTACATTATTGGTCCTGAAGATTTTTAAATATTTAATAAATTTTACCCTATTGGGCCCTTGTTGGCCTTTCCCGTAGCAAGTTGAAACTGTTGGATATAATTTTGAATGGGGACCATCATAGCAAAGTTTAATTCAAATTGGTCTAATAGTTTCTGACAAAACAGTTGATAGGGGTTTTTCCATTGAATCATATGTAAGACATTGGACCCATAGGTCTCGGACCCCATTGATCCTAGGCTCTTCATTGATGCAATTTTGTATCCTCGTGATTTATCAGTGTTCTACATTAAATATTGCTTGATTGATTGTTCTGAAGAAGATTTTTAAATATTTAATTAATTTTTCTCTGGTAGCCTTTCTCCGAGATGCTTAAACTGTCGTAAACATTTTTGAAAGGAGACAATAATGTTGTAGATAAAGAGGGCCATCCAGGTTTGGTCTAATTGGCTCAATGGTTTCTGAGGAGAAGATTAAAATGTGAAAAGCTAATGACAGACGACAATGGACGACGGACGAAATTTGATGGTAAAAGCTCAGATGGCCTATGGTCAGGTGAGCTAAAAAGCACATAATTATGCTCCTACAGTACAAATTTCAGCCTATCATGGCTTCAAATACAGCAATCTGGGCCATTTGACACAATTTATATTTTTAGTAATGGAAGCCATCTTGAATATAGGACGGAGCTGCCAGACACAATTTTGAAAGGGCACCACTTAAGGATCATTGAGACAAAGCTTGGTTGAAATTGGCCAAGTGGTTTCTGACAAGAATATTTTTAAATGATTTTTTCCTTATTTATGCCTAATTTGCATAATCGGTCAAAATCGGCAAAAGTTAAATGTCCCGTAATATATGCTAAAAAACTCATAATTATACTTATTCAGTTCAAATTTGAGTCCACCATGGCTTCAAATACAGCAATGTTGACCATTAGATGTATTTTCTATCTTTAGTAACGGTGGTCATCTTGGATATGGAATGGCGCTGATGGACAGACTTTTGAAAGGGGACCACCTAAGGATCATTCAGACAAAGATTGGTTGAAATTGGCCAAGTGGTTTCTGACAAGAAGAATTTTACATTATTTTTTTGCTGATTTATGCCTAATTTCCATAATCTGTCAAAATCGGCAAAAGTTCAAAGTTCATACAAAATCCCGTAATATATTAAAAAGCTCATTATTATGCTTATACAGTTCAAATATAGGAACATTCTGGCTTAAAATAGAGGCGTTTTGCCCATTTGAAGAAAATTAAATTTTTAGTAACGGCGGCCATCTTGGATGGAGGGCGTAGCTGTCGGACACAAATTTGAAAGGGGACCATCCAAGGACCATTCCAGCAAAGTTTGGTCTAAATTGGCTCAGTGGTTTCTGGGGAGAAGATTAAAATGTGAAAACGACAGACGACGACGACGGACAACGGACAAAACCTGACGGAAAAAGCTCACTTGGCCTTTGGCCAGGTGAGCTAAACACCATAAAAACTATGTATATATAATTAACAGAGAAACAGGGTTAATATTTAGTTTTAAATAGCAAAAGAAAAATTGAAATCAACTTAGAGAACATTATTTTTGAAAATGCATCAAATAATAAAACTTATGAAAATGCTTTTTAAAGTCAAATAATGGATCTGGCAATTTTCTCCCTCTTCAAAACATATTCAATTATCAAAATTCAGCAGAATGTGTTTATGATGACCAGGAAAAATGTGATTTGCTAAACAAGTTCTTTAGTTTTATATCCAAATCCCGATACATAATAGACAAAAATAATAATATAACTGATCTTAATGTAAGGGTCAAAGAAATTTCTGACATAATTCAAATTCTTCATGCAAATAAGGAATCAGGACTTGATGTCATCTGCCACAAAATGTTAAGACTATGTCCAAGTAAAATAGCATTACCTTTGCAAATAATATTCAATAAATCTCTCCAACAAAGTGGAAACTAGATCATGTTATTGCAGTATTTTAAAAGGGGGATTCTTCATTGCATGTGAACTATGAGATAATTGTGGGATTGGGAATTCACAAAAACAGGAACAACTTCAACTTGAAGCTGTCAGAATTGTTACAGGCTTGCTTATTTTCACAAATACTGAAATTTTATAATTATATCGAGATAGGTTGGGAATTACTATCTGTGGGACGGAAGAGAAGGCATCTTACTTAAAATATGGTAATACAAATACTCCTAATTATCTTTGTATATTGATTGCCCCCACCATACAAAGTATATCAGTGTACCCGTTGAGAAATGGGAATGCTATTTTTTTACCCTTCTGTAGACTGTCCTCAACTAGAGGTTTTTTTTATCTCCTCCATAATAAAAATATGGAATAGTTTAAATGACACTATTCGAAACATGGATTCCATATCAAAATTCAAATCAGAATTCAAGAAAATCGATGAAACTGAAAATCATGTTGTTCCTAAACATTATTATATAAATAAAAAAAGAATATTATTTTAACCCATCTATGACGTTCAGCTTCGTTTTTGACTTATGATTTATTTCGAGTTAGAATTGAAGCTGACACATCTTATCGATGTGGAGCTGCCCTTGAAAATTTAAAACATTTCTTTTTGGATTTTCCAATATACTTAGAAGCTAGAACTACATTGATAGGTCATCTCAACATGGCTACAACCTGCTATACTCTAGATATTAAGGGTGTACGTAGACCTGGGTAACCACTAAATGTTCCCATAGTTCTTTTTTTTCAAATTGCACCATTGAATAGTTATGTCTAAATACATTATCTGCCAAAGTTTCAAGACATTTCACCGTGCCGCTTCCTCCATAGCACATCCTAAATATAGCAATTTTGGAAGTATTCTTGACCCCAGATGGTAATACTAGTTTAGAAAGCTTCTAACAGATATACACATATATTTCTGGTTGAAAGGGAATATCTTGTCTTTAAATACACTTCTGAGTGTTATTGTTAAATAAATATGACATAGATAGCATATATGAATATCCTGTTTGGAGATAATCATGTTCAAAGCAGTTGAAATTGGAAAAAAGATGGGATGCCCTGAGATACCACCCTGGTATTAACAATCTGAATTAAAAAAATCCTGTCGATTAATTTTCACTAAAAATTGTCACAGTAAAGAATATAGATATAGACATAATTGCAACAAATTTTCCAACTTTTACCGTCGGATTTTTAAGATATTTTAAATTATGTTTTTCATGAATGGCACCCAGAAAAAAATGTAATTGTGGAGGGAATTTATTTCACACCTGAGCGTTTGCTGCTTCTTTATTTGTGAGATAAAAAAAATAGTTACCAATAACAGAAAGCTTTTGAATTCTTATATTTGTCATAGTGGATGTCCAAATTACTGTACTTTTTTATTTTCAGGTCGGTTGGGGAAGGGG
>MJUT01038713.1:97997-108740 GCA_002080005.1 Gigantidas platifrons | reverse complement strand
AAAAGATTTAGTAAACATTGTAATAAGTATACATGAAAGATTTAGTAAATATTGTAATAAGTATACATAAAAGATTTAGTAAACCTTGTAATAAGTATACACAAAGTTTTAGTAAATATTGTAATAAGTATACATAAAAGATTTAGTAAACATTGTAATAAGTATACATAAAAGATTTAGTAAACATTTAATGGTAATTTATGGTACATCGTCATTTAGAATGAGACTTTTTACTTTATATTATGAGAAGAAGCTTGCCGTATCAGACTTTTTACTTTATGTTATAAGAAGAAGCTTGCCGTATCAGACTTTTTACTTTATATTATAAGAAGAAGCTTGCCGTATCAAAAACGGAAGTTTACATCCATAGCTTTGGTCCAGAGTATGTAAAATTTTCTTATTAAGTTCAGTTTTTGAATAAATTGTAGATTCTTAAAAATCATCCACTGTCTGATCAATTAGTGTGACTTCAGAGTAATGTGCAGTTAAACCTGTCTTAAGATGTCACCCTTGGGACAAAGTAAAAGTGGCCTTATAAGACAGGTGATCTCTTAAAAGAGGTTCAATATTCATATGAAATTTTCTATGGTAGAACAAAAAAAGAATGACCTTTCAATGTAAGTGACTGTTTAATAGAGTTGACCACAGGTTTGATTGTATTGAATTTCTTTAGAGTCTAAGAGACCAGCTGTCTAGAAATGCCATATTTGGGTTGTTAAAAGGGGGGTGGTCTCTTAAGACAGGTTTTACTGTAATACATTAAGTATTACAACACGATGATCGTATTTTAAACATTGTTGTTGTAAGTGCTTTACGAATTGGTTTCACGGTCATACAACACGTAATGGGATCTATCAGATAGTTCAACACTTGTAAAAATATTGCGTAATCATAGAGAACTTCACGTCTGTTTTCATGTCCTATGAATGCGATCATCATGATAAATTGTGGGAAGAATATCAGTAAGTGAGTGATAACAATTAACCCGAGGACTTTTAACGCCGATATTTGTAGTAACTTATAACCTTGTGGAAAGTTGTCTTTATTTTTTTCTTCTGATGTACCGGTATCTGTTCCTTCCGTATTTGTTTTAATACATGAAATGTTCGTCTTTGCACCTGTACTTTTACACTTTTTGCGGATGTTGTAGAATGTCATTATACAAAACGGCACTTCGATAAAAAATATGCCGAATATTATCCATATTGCGATAGCTCTGCTCACATAACGCGTTGAATTACCGTAATATTGCTTTGACACACAATCATCCTCTCCTAAAAAAACACCGAGTAATGAAAACGTTATCAATAAAATATTAAATATAGTGACAGATATAATACCCAGTTTTAATCGTCTGCTGTGGAGGACAGGTTTTGTTAACGTGAGAGAGGCTTGAAACCTGTCCATTGCTACAATGCCTGTTTGTGTAATTGATGCCATACGTGCAATAGAACCCACAATGGGTATGATTTGACATACATACCTGATATTTTGTCCTGTAAGATTAATCCAACACTGTGTTATTACAACAACTGACTCGATGGCATGAAATAAATAGATGATAAGAAGAAGTCTGTAAAATGAATTACGTCTTAATTCCTTCGATGTTACAAAAAGTACGAAAACGACAGAATTTAAAATGGTGGCTACAACTCCGATTCCTAAATTTATGCTCGTAAGAAAAGACGAATCCCCATAATAAGTTATATTATTAGTATCATTCATCATCACAAATTACGGAAATAATAACTCTGAATTCTGACGATCATTGCATTCTGGTACATGAATTCTGAATTCTGACGATCATTGTGTTCTGGTACATTAATTCTGAATTCTGACGATCATTGTGTTCTGGTTCATTAATTCTGAATTCTGACGATCATTGTGTTCTGGTACATTAATTCTGAATTCTGACGATCATTGCATTCTGGTACATGAATTCTGAATTCTGATGATCATTGCATTCTGGTACATTAATTCTGAATTCTGACGATCATTGCATTCTGGTGTACATTAATTATGAATTCTGACGATCATTGCATTCTGGTACATTCATTCTGAATTCTGACGATCATTGCATTCTGGTACATTAATTATGAATTCTGACTATCATTGCAGTTGTGGTACATTAATTCTGAATTCTGACGATCATTGCATTCTGGTACATTAATTCTGAATTCTGAATTCTGACGATCATTGTGTTCTGGTACATCAATTCTGAATTCTGACGATCATTGAGTTCTGGTACATCAATTCTGAATTCTGACGATCATTGCATTCTGGTACATTAATTATGAATTCTGACGATCATTGCGGTTCTGGTTCATTAATTCTGAATTCTGACGATCATTGCGTTCTGGTACATGAATACTGAATTCTGTACTTGCAATGTTTGGTACAAGCAATGAAATGAGTTCTGTATTTATATCTGATAAACGTTATCTATTTAGACCTCGGCATTAAACACCATAAACTAACAAATCATAGACCTTTTTATTTCCCTCACAATGTATTAATCCTTCTATCATATGTCAGAACATACTATACTAGTGATACAAAATCGTGAAAGCCTCTAGATCGACACTTGTGAAGATGTGATTAATGTATATCCGTTAAAACTTATTAATTATACTATGAATGTTCAAATAGAAACACATTTTCACTCCTACTTGTATCAGTGTTGTCTAAATCAATATTAATTATCTTTTCATTTCTCACATTTAACAGTACAAAAGATAGGTGTTAAAGTGATGCACTTTATGTCTATGTTATTATTCTTGGATGAAAGTTCAAATTTAACATTAAGTCAGCTGCAGACTGGATGAAAGTTCATTAGTTTAAATTTAACATTAAGTCAGCTGCAGACTGGATGAAAGTTCATTAGTTCAAATTTAACATTAAGTCAGTTGCAGACGACATTTTAATGAACTATGTAAGATTCACACTATCTATTACCATTATCTAAAGACTGGACAGTTTATTTAGACTCTTGTTAACTTCAATGTTAATTACAATTTTATGTCTCTTATACACCTGAAATCAAAATATTTAACAGTCTAGGGTTTGGCTCTGAAGTATCAGTTCATAGTTTTAGTAGTAAATAATGAAAATAGTACCATTTTATTCTTAATGAAATATGAAGCCTCGTAACAATGGTGGCAGCGGTTAAACCAAATTCAAGTGATAGTGAACTGATACTTTGTAAAATATAATAATGGCAGAAGGGGATACAGATGCGGAATTTGACTCTTTCACTTTACGGAGAAGTGGTAGATTAGTAACTCATGCTTCAGAGACGGATGAGCAAGAAGCTGGCGAAACACCAGCCACTATAAAACGTATGCCAAGAGGAAAGGGAAATAAAGATGCGATAGAATCACGCCGTATGGAATTAGAATATGAACTAGAAAAACAAAAAATCATTGCTGAAGGTGAACGAGTAAACAATGTGAATTACAAAGTAAATGTAAAAGGTCGTCGTGGTATTGTTATATAACATGTGAATCTGTTAAAAGCTTATAACAGACGTGTTATGATGGCTACTGTTGCGACACCAGATGATAGAAATGTAAGTGAAAACGACAACGAATCTTACAAAGAAAGTGAAAACGACAACGAATCTTACAAAGAAAGTGAAAACGACAACGAATCTTACAAAGAAAGTGAAAACGACAACGAATCTTACAAAGAAAGTGAAAACGACAACGAATCTTACAAAGATGTTCATATTGGTCAATCATTATTATATAAGGAAAGAATTCTAGACCTTTGTGAGGAATTTAAGGATATTCTCACCTCGAAAACCGGAAGAACCGATTTAATCGAACATAGCATTCGGACTACTACTGAAAATCCAATTACTCTCAAGCCGTATAGGATTCCGCATGCATTAAGGGGCGAAGTTAAAGTTGCGCTTGATGAAATGCTTGACCAAAACATAATTCAACCATATACAAGCCCATGGAGCTCACCAATTGTATTAGTCAAAAAACGTGACAATTCTTTACGGTTATGTGTAGATTATCGTAAACTAAGCGATGTGACAGTTTCTGATGCATATACAACTCCACGCATAGACGAACTGTTGGACAAATTAGCAGACGTTAAATACATCAGTGTTATGGATCTTTCTAAAGGATATTATCAGGTTCCTCTCTCAAAGGATACTCGTGAAAAATCTGCTTTCGTCACCCCATTTGGATTATTCGAATTCTTAGTAATGCCTTTTGGCATGAAGACATCTGTAGCTACATTTTCAAGGCTCATGAGAAAAGCACTTGATGGACTCGATGCTGTCATATCTTACTTCGATGACATCATCATCTCTACAAAAACATGGGAAGAACATTTGGTAGTAATTCTAAATGTATTTGAGCGTTTTCGAGATATTGGAATTTCGATCCGTCCAAGCAAATGTATGCTATGAGAAATTGAGGTACCATTGTTAGGGTACATCGTTGGAAACGGACAAATTAAAGTTGACCCGAGAAAGGTCAAGGCGATGGTGGAATATCCACTCCCCACAACGAAGAAGGAACTACGTTCTTTCTTGGGAATGACAGGATATTATCGTAAGTTCATTGATAATTTTGCAAAAATAGCTGCCCCCTTAACCGATTGTACCAAGAAGGGTGAACCAAATAAAATACATTGGACAAGTGAATCAGTAAGTGCATTCAAAGAACTTAAGACAGCTATGACAAGTTCACCGGTACTAATAATGCCAGATTTCACCAAACAGTTTTTGCTCCAATCTGATGCAAGTGATTTTGCAATTGGGGCCGTATTGAGCCAGAATACAGAAAATGAGAGCATCCTATTGCTTACATTAGCCGAACGTTTCTACCTAGAGAACGAAACTATTCGGTGATTGAAAAAGAGTGTTTGGCCATTGTATGGCCCGTGGATTCTCTTTCGTACTATTTAAAGGGTACAAGTTATGTTGTGCAAACGGACCACAATCCTTTAGTTTGGCTTGATAGAATGAAAGACAAAAATCAGCGTCTACTTAGATGGGCTCTTGCTCTTCAACCGTATCAAATAACTGTTCAGTACAGGAAGGGTCAGCTCAACAAGAATGCCTATGGATTGTCCCGTTGTTAGTCATATAAATATTCATATCCATTAGGTGGAATATGAAATATGTGAAAGTTATTTATAAAATAAGAAGTGATTATAAATTATGTGGAATGGTTAATTTCTATTATTTGGAATTTGGAATATAAAGTTTGTTTCCTCAAAATAGCTATTTGAAGCAATGCAATGTTGCATGGAAAAATGAATATATGTGTTTAAGCTGTGTTTAGCTACGTTATAGCTCTGGTAAAGTAATAAACAAAAAATTTAAAAACTCGCGAGTTTAATGGGGAAAAAAATTTGGAATACTCCATAAGGTGGAAATATTGTTTTTGGCACACTTCATAAGGAGGAGGTGTTTTCATGTGGAATATATTACATAATGTGGATATGTGATATTCAGTGGAATGTAAATTTGAAAAGAAAAAAAAAAAGAAGCAATTTAGCTAAGTGAAAAATAGTATAGTGCATTACTAGTAGTTGTAGTGCTAGCTTAATAAAAGTGCAGAAGTTTACTGTAAAACGCTCGTAACATATGCGAATCATCATATATCGTTTGGATTTATTGCGTTCTTAAACCACAATTATGGATATTTTTGTAAAAAACCTGATGTGTGAAGTCACCTACCAAACCTGGATAAAACATATGACTTTAAGCGTTATGCCAATTGTTTTTGATTTTTGTAAAATACCATTTATTATATCGGAGCCTGCCTTTTTAATTTTCTTCTAATTTTCAAAAACGTTAAGTTTTTGTGTTAAGGAATGAGGTGTTAAAGTGATGCACTTTATGTCTATGTTATTATTCTTCAATGAAAGTTCAACTTTAACATTAAGTCAGCTGCAGACTGGATGAAAGTTCATTAGTTCAAATTTATCATTAACTCATTTACAGACGACATTTTAATGGACTATGCCAGATTCACAATATCTATTACCGTTATCTAAAGACTGGACAGTTTATTTAGACTCTTGTTAACATCAATATTAATTACAATTCTATGTCTCTTATACACCTGAAATCAAAATATTTAACATTCTAGGGTTTGGCTCCGAAGTATCAGTTCATAGTTTTAGTATTAAATAATGCAAATAGTACCATTTTATTCTTAATTATGAAGCCTCGTAACAGTATGTAACTTGTGACTAATACATTTTGTCTATTTAATTGGCAAATATAATATGCTTAAACGAAACTAATTTGAGTATGTTGTGTAAATTGTTCTTAATCTAGATCAATTGTAGATATACATGTATTGTTAGTGACAACATGGAATAAAATAAGAGGAATACTTACATCTCTAAAAGGTTTGTCAAGTTGTTGAAAATGTCTGATTTGATTGATGTGATTTTATTGTAATGCAAATAGCTGCAAGATAAAAGTATCAGTGTTTGGAACTTGCATACTCTATGTGATGACATATTTCAACGTAAGACATTTAACAAAGTATAAAAAGTTTTCAATAAGTCTTGATTATTGATGATTGTCTGATTTGATTGATTTGATTTTATTAACCTGCAAATAACTGCAAGATAAAATTATATATCAGTACTTGAAACTTGCATACTGTATGTGGTGACATTTCAATGTAAGACATTGAATAAAGTATAGCAAGTTGTTTATATGTCTTTTTGATGATAGATTATTTGATTGATGAAATGAATAACTAAATACACCACACTGTCAGAACAACTCCAGTATATAATCGGAAAAGCATAGGCACATGGGAAAAGTAGCTACCTCTGACTTTGATTGTGTTAGAATTGGCAACAAAAACACACATGTACGTATTGTTCTTAAATAATAGTCATCCAGCATCATAAATTGATTATCAATGAAACTTAAATTTGAGCATCATGATCATCATATTACATCGGACGTCACAAACAGCGCATGTCTGTGCTCTAATCAAAGAACTTTTCATGGTGGTGACATTTCAACGTAAGACATTGAATAAATTATAGCAAGTTATTAATAAGTCTTGAATATTGATGACTTGATTGAAAAAATGAAAAACTAAATACACCACACTGTCAGAACAACTCCCTTATATAATCGGAAAAGCATAGGCACACGGGGAAAGTAGCTACCTTTGATTTTTATTGTGTTAAATTGGCTGCATAAAACACACGCACGTATTTTTCTTAAATAATAGTCATCCAGCATGGTAAATTGATTATCAATGAAGCTTAAATTTGAGCACCATGGCCATCATATTAAATTGGACAAAATAAAACTGTCTATAACTATGACTTAATGTTCGTCCTCAGTTAAAGAAGGACTGCAATCATACTGTAACAAAGTGTATTCACGCAGTAGCTTCAATACCATGTGAATACTGAAATACTCTTATGAACTTCTGAATAATTTTAATTCTCGTTTTTATTCTCGAGAAGTTCATCTGTCCAAAAAATAACCTCAAGAGTTTACGAACCATTCCTCTTGAAAATGTATAAACACGTTTAAAGAAATAATTTGCAACGCAGTTCACTTTAAAATGGTAACCAACAGCAGAAATTTATATTTTTCAGTCATGAATTAACATGTTTTTTGTTTTTTTTTGTCAAGCACGAAAAAAGACAAGATGCTCTACACAGAAAATGGAGTCATCAATACGTTGGAGTTCGGTATCGATAATATATCCGTAGAGTTGGGAGGGAACATTTACCAGCAGCTTGTTTTATATTTTAACAAAACAATGCCTATTACATGTATTGACATAATAGGCTTATGCTTTTGGACAAATCATACTAAATGATACTCACGTAATCTCAAATCATTCTATTTAACAAGAAATATGATGACTTTTCCACTTAATATTGATTTCCAAAACATCACAAGAATCCATATAGAGATAAGTATGTTGCAGGTGCTTCTACTTGTTCAACTAACGAATTGGATAACATTTTGTCTGCAGTCAAAGAGGGACTACAATCATACCGTGACAAAGTCTATTGACATAATAGCTTCAATCAAATGTGGATACTGAAATACTGTAAAGACCATCTGGGTAGTTTTAATTCTCTTTGGAGTTCCGTATCAACAAAATATCTGTAGAGCTCAGAAGGAACATTTATCAACAATTTGTTTTATATATAAAGCATTACCTATCACACGTATTGACATATTAGGACTATATTTACGTACAACTATTACTAAGTGATACTCACAGATATTGTAAGTTTGGTAGATGGTTGAAAGTGTTGTCCTCTATCACTGGTATGTTATTGGCGGATAAATTCCTATAAATAGTCAACAAATATCTTATGCTTATACCTTATTAAGTCTGTAGCTTTCTGTTTTGACTTAAACAATGCATATAGCAATATATTGCGTAATTCTCAGTTGATTCAATGTATTTATATTCTTGTTAATAAAAATGTGGGCTTCAAATTAGTATCAATAAATAAATGCCCTCAATCGTTACCTGTTACACTGTGCTTGTACTTTGTGGTTAGAATTATAAAATATATTTTATTTTGTTGTATAATTTGAATATGGATGGGCATGTGCTAATTGAACGGATGGACATCCGATAAATGAAGTTAGGATGGACATGCGTTAAGTGCACCTAGCTGATTAATCGAATCCTCCCGTCAAATGGGTTTTAAGATAATGGAAAACATAAACAGTATTTAAAAGTGCTAGAGAAATATGCTCTTTCTTAAAAGAGGCCTTTGAAATTAGCAAATTTGACTCCGTGTCAGATAGACCTATCGATAAGACCTCCACAACCGCCACCGAATGACCTCCATTGCCTTTGCCTGAATAGCGTCGATTTACGATAATTCTTGTCTTTTAATTCACTTTTACGGAAGAATAATATCGAATACCCTCAAACAGGACCCCCTTTTCACACAATAAATGCCGACGCATTTTCAAAACTTAACCTTGTGTGACCTAACACGCAAAACTGACCTGATCATCCGATTTTACCACAAAGTGTTTAGAAAAACCAGGACTTGTTTTCTGAAGAGAAATAGTTTATCAGTTGCCAAAATGATTTTAGAGTTCCATCTGAAATGTTTCATAATGTAAAACTTAACAAGTAATGAAATAATATCGACATCTCCTCCTCGCCACCGCTCGAGAGGTGTTGTACGTGGTGTTCATCCAATAAACATTTTGAATTTGAACATTGTACACTACTACGTGTTATTATTAGTTGTATTTATTTCTGTAATACTTTACTAAACAGTTTCTACACCAACAAGAAAGCTCTTAAAGGTGACCGACATGGCATATTTATAGCTGAGAATCTCACTAAGTACAGGACTGAGCTGGTTAAAAAAAACTTTCTCAACTAAAATACTGGACATCTGATGGTAGAATTATGTCAAACAGACTGAAACAAGCAGGAAACAAACAGTTAACAATTTTGATGACATGAAATTTGAAAGGTCCAACCAACAACACACATCCTTCAAGTCAAGTGGCATTGAGGAGACATAACATTGTACACTACTACATGTATATTGTGTTGTATTTATTTTTGTAAGACTTTATATTGCTAACCTATTATTAGCATATTTGTTTGTCTTCTACCTATTCAATAGATATGTACATTATGTATTTTTCTTAGTTGTATAATTGACTCCTTTTGATAGCATCTATGTGAGAAAAAAATTAATTAATAAAAACTTCAACATTACATGTTATTGTCAATTACCATAGTATTAAAAATTATACCCCTGAAGCATGTTGAATAATCCCATATCCCTCCTAGTAATACTCATAAAAGTGTCTTAAAAATCAATCAATCATATTCGGGGAGTTTCTCAAGATAGCAAATTTTAAGCCTCAGATTTTGGGTAAAGTTTTTGAATTTTGAAATGTTTCGATCACCTGAATGATTAAATCTAATTAATGAAATTCATGTATCATCTATATCTTTATAATTTATTACCTATATCTTTACAATGTATCAGCTATATGTTTATGAATCATGATATATATATATGTTAATAATTCATCAGCTATATGTTTATAATTTATCATATATATCTTTATAATTCATCAGCTATATGTTTATAATTCATCAGCTATATGTTTATAATTTAGCAGCTATATGTTTATAATTTATCATCTATATGTTTAACATTTATCAGCTATATATTTATAATTTATCAGCTATATCGTGTCGTGACATATGCTCGGTCATGCAATAAAGTCGGTCATTTGTTTGATTTACTATTCTCGCGCAGCACGAGACCAGTGACGTCATTCCGTATATTTATAACGTATATAGACGCCGAAGCAGTGTTTTAAGACTTGAAGATTATAAAATGCGATTAAAATAAGTAAGATTGAATTCAACAAATTCCATGCAAGTACAAAAGCACCTATTTACTAATGTCCTTTTTACCTGGTCATTCTGCCTGTGAAATCTATTTTAAGCGATGCTATTCCCCAAACATTTTGTGAGTGAGTGATGTATTCTGGGATATTAAATGTGATGAAAATAATGAAATCAGTCATTAATTGTTTGACAAAAGTATGACAGAATGTAATCAGTCTAATACACTACAAAGTCAAGAGATTCTGAACAGACCAGTTTTTGTGCTAGAAATTCTGAAAAGTGTCTGAAAATTCTGAAAATTACTAGAAATTCTGAACAGATTCTGAACAGATTCTGAAAATTCTGAAAATTCTGAACAGATTCTGAA
>MJUT01038713.1:34859-92808 GCA_002080005.1 Gigantidas platifrons | reverse complement strand
TGTTCAGAATCTGTTCAGAATTTTCAGTAATGTTCAGAATCTGTTCAGAATTTTCAGCAATTTTAAGAATTTTCAAAATCTGTTCAGAATCTGTTCAGAATTTTCAGCAATGTTCAGAATCTGTTCAGAATCTGCTCAGAATTTCTAGTAATTTTCAGAATTTTCAGACACTTTTCAGAATTTCTAGCACAAAAACTGGTCTGTTCAGAATCTCTTGACTTTGTAGTGATAGATTGTGACAAAAGCAAAAACACCAAATTCACTGGATTAAATACTTTATTTTATGGGTAAGCAAGTTTAATATTTGCATCATGAATTAATTTTCAATGCTTCAATTTCAAACTATTTAAAAAGATATCTTTTGAAATTTTTCAGACAAAACAATTCCACCGAAAAAGCTAAAATACTGTACTTTCTTAATCTGGTTTACTTTTTAAGTTTTGTTGGCCTATGACAAAAACATGTGCTTTATTGACCTTTGACCGGCCTTATGTGACGTATTAAAGCGGCCATTTGGAAAAAGGAGAGTAAACAAATATGGGTCAGTGTTTTATTATTATCGATCTTTTTTACGGAACTTTACATATGTGAGCAAGAATAGATGAGAAACATAAATGCAAAGAAAAAATGTTTACTTTTCAAACATGAAAAAAATAACTAAACATTATCCAATGACTGACCGACTTATTGTCACACGGGGATATGTTTATAATTTATCAGCTATATGTCTATAATTTATCAGCTATATAATTTCACCAACTTTTGTTTTTGTCTAGTAAATATTGAGATATAGCGCTAAAATATTTGATGTGGATTTTCTAAAGATGAGAACATTTAAGGTTCCAAAGGATAAAATGTTTACACAATCAAATGTATTTATACAAGAATAATTTATGCTAGGATAATTTTGATTCGCTACTTTTAATTGTTTGGAATCCATCTGTAAGACTAGGCAGAACTGTTTTAGATAGCAAAAACTTATGTCTCACCTTAATGCGGCCATGTGTACAACAACCTCGAAAGACAAAAGTGTTATGGCCCGGACAAGAGCATACTATTTAAAAAAAACAATTAATTGACCTTGAGATCAAAGATCAAGGTCCCACGAAGGTCATTACAATATGCGACACACAGCCTTATGGTCATGCACCCACATACCAAATAAATACTATTTAAAAAACAATTATTTGACCTGGAGTTCAAAGGTCAAGGTCCCACGAAGGTCATTACGTATGCGATACACCACATTATGGTCATGTACCCACATACCAAATAAATACTATTTCGAAAACAATTATTTGACCTTGAGGTGAAAGATCAAGGTACCACGAAGGTCATTGAAGTACACGACACACCGCCTTATGGTCATGCACCCACATAGCAAATATCATTGACCTATCTCGAAAGACAAACATGTTATGGCACGGAAAAGAAAATACTATTTAAACTACAGGCTCACATGAGCCTCTAATCGCTCACCTGGTTTCCAATTTGACATCTAAAGTTGAAACAGACAATTGGGGTGTTACACATAATTTTGAAAGTGGGCAACCCAAAGATCATTTCAACTGAAATTTCTGAGCAAAATATTTTGATGTGATTTGTATCTGATAATATTTCTAAACGGAATAAACTGGCTGAACAAATTTCACAGTAAAACCCAGAATATGTTAAACTACTCATTGATATGTAGCTGCAATTAAAATTTGAGTTCATTTTGATTTAGAATACAGAAGAAAATGACAACTAAATAAATTTCTATTTTTAGGAACAGCAGCCATTTTGAATGGCTGTCGGACACAGTTTTGGAAGGGAATCACCCACCGACCATTCCAGCGAAATTTGCTTTAATTTGGATAAGCGATTTCAGAGAAGAAGATTTAAATATGATCGTTTATCATAATAGGCCTAATATGCATAATCGGTATAAATCGGCTGAAAAAATATTTCACAGAAAAACCCGGAATATATGTTAAACTATTCCTTGCCATGTAGCTGCAGTTAAAAATTTGAACTCATTTTGACTTGTACTAAAGTAGCAATGGACAATTAAAATGTCATCCCCTTTTTTTCTATTTAAGCTTGGTGGTCATCTTGGTTGGAAGTCGGGATCAACGGACACAATTTTGGAAGAGGGTCATACAACTACCATTCCACCCAAGTTTGGTTGCAATTGGCCAAGTGGTTTCTGAGGAGAAGATTAAAGTTTACGACGTACGACGGACGGACGAACGACGACGGACGCCAAGTGATGTCAAAGTTCACATGGCATTTGGCCAGGTGAGCTAAACAAAACTATTTGACCTTCAGATCACAGGTCAAGGTCTAACGAAGGTCATTACGGTACGCAACACACCGTCGTATTGTCATGCACCAACATACTAAATATAATTGACCTATCTGGAAAGACAAAAAAGTTATGGTCCGGAAAAGATTCGCTGGGAAGAAGCAGAAGAAGCGGAAGAAAAAATCAGACTAAAACAATGTCTCCCTTCGTTCGAATGGGGAGACATTATTAAATACATATGCTTACAATTTCATCACTTCTGTGTATTTAGTTAGAATTGAAACATTGGTATTTTATTAAAATTGTCAATATGTTGTTAAACCTTCATATGTATCTTTACAATATTATACTCTGACCAATCAAATCTTCTCAATTTTATAATTGGTTTGTAAAATACAGAGACTTTCAAGGTTCCAATAGAAGAGTTTGAAGATACCAAAGGGGCAATCAGAATCAGAATATCGAAGAACAGACAACATAATGGTCAAAAGAAAAAGTACAAAGGGACAAACAACGATAAACAAAACATACATATAAAACTAAAGATCGAGTAAAAGGAACTCCACTAAAACCTGGGGGTGAAGTAGTGTGATAAGTCGTGAACAAGGAAAGGACCGAAAAGTATTTACGACAAGTGGAAATATCCATGGTCATTTGTGACACAGATTTTGCACAACGGTGAACCAAGTCATAGTGGCGACCGTAAAATTTTCGACGTGATGACTTCAACTTTACCAAAAGGAACCGTTGGTTCAGTAGTTTTCTTGTTAGCAGCAACCCTCTATCAAGGAAATCCTGATAAGAACCACACGATCTGGAATATTGTATCATCTGAGAGATATATACTCCATATGCAAGTGCTGCTGGAATGTTGCTACATAGACTAGTAAATGGAAAGTTCACAATGGGAAAATTGAAATCATCTCTTTTGTCGTAAAGTCTCGTTTTTAACCGACCATCACTAGGTGTAGGTCAAGGTATGAAGCAGATCTATCTGTATCTGTGGTATCATTTATCTCAAGCTCAATGGGATAGACGAGATCAACGAAATCACCAAACCTAGAATTATTTAGTGAACGCGAAGTTAAAGGATCGGGGTAGCTAGGAATTCCGAAGCATTTATTAGGATTAAAGTGCCTAAATATTTGAATATTATGCAATGCATTATTGATATAGTGTTGTGTTGCTTGATTAATATGAATCATTGTTACTCTTCATTTTTATTTTTATTTATAAACTAAGTTATATGGAAAGCGAGAGGTATCTTCAGACTTCAGACGTCGGACTTCACAATTCGAAGTTCAGACTTCAGATTACGGAATCATTATTTCCGGATTTTCTCCGTCATTGGTTCTTGCATTTTCACACCAAACAACTAGAAAATTGAATGCCCCCGTCTCAACCTTCTCCACGTCAACCCCCTACTTTCAGCAGTATTTCAGCCATATCGTGGCGGTCAGTTTTAGTGGCGGAACAAGCACACCCTCAGTGTAGGTAATAACTGTCTACAAAATATAAAAGGTCTAGCTCAAAAACTGTAGGAGGAGTTGGCGTTGCTTTTATCATTATTGAACCAAATTTAAGTAAACAAGAACAAGAAGTTCTTGTGAGTGCTTTGAATGTTTATGGCCTATTCAAAGATCCCGAAACCATTTCCCGCTTCATCATCAATCGTGCTTCAGTCACGTGAATAGTATTTTCACATAACGGATATGTAACTTTGAAGAGATTATTTTATTGGCCAAGTGTGGTAAGTTTTAAGAGGCTGTCCATGTAGAAATCAGGCATATCCTATGATATGGGCGCCACTTGGTAAATTTTATCCCACTATTTTTTTTGTTCCAATGTACATGTAATGTTGAACTCATATGTATGTCAGAAGGAATAGGGATTTTTCTGTAATATGAGAAAGGCACAACCTGTTTGAAGGACGAAGTCCTGTAATGTTGAGAGGGAGGAATGAGAAGGGAATGTATTATTTTTTTCAAGTAATTTTTAAAGTTTTTTTTTAAGTTTTTTACTTGGCTGGATTGTACCACCACGAATAGTGACATTTACCCGTGATTGCAGAGTGCTCCGAGTCAAAGGAAGAATTTACATACAACAACAGCAACATGGCTGTTCCGTTCATTTATCCTACGCGCTCTAACCCAAGAATATCGTAGATAGAGATTTTGTTATTCGAATTCTATTTCAAGTTTGTTTGATTCTGCATAGAGTAAATAATTGGGAATTTTTCATTGAAATATATTTCTTTTACGTTTCTAAATATCAATTGATCTATTTTTTTTTTAATTCTGGTGAACATTTCATGGCAATCAATACTCCTATGAAAAATCGTATAGTTAAAAGGACTTCGTCCTTTATCAAGAAAGGTTGACCCAGAATAGGATTTCAAACTTCCCGAACAAAGCAGCTGAATTATATACAGAACAAAGAGTGACCTCCCTTTATTTCAAAGTTTTTATTGCTTTCTATGCAATTTATTACACTCTAACCATTGCAGTAAATTACAAACCAACATAATTCTTTTAGAAAACACGAGTTTGTGATCTAAAATGGATGACAATTTTTTCAAAGCAAAATTTGGCATGTGCCACCCACTGCCTGGGTCTTCCATGGACACCCTCTTAAATGCACAGACTAAATGTTGGCCCTGTTAATATGATTGCACGCAACGAAGAAATGAACAATTAGAAATTCTTATTCCATGCATATGTAGTAGGCATATCAGTAAACATTCAGGTTCGATAACTCAAGTCACTTAAATCTGTGACCTAAAGTTTGAAATTTAATTTACTCGCTAAAGCAGAAAGAAATCGTATAGAAGTTAAAATAGTTATATAAAATTAGACAATAAAGTTTTTTCTAAAATTAATTTTAGCCATGATAAAACTGATATGTATTCAAATCATACTTAGTTTAATTTTTTAAGCAATGAAAAAGCCATTTGTTAAGCAAAATTGTGGTTTTACTTTACTTATTTTCGCGTTCAGTACCCTCAAGTACCCTTTCATATGGGAAGTCTGGATATATGACAAAGTTAATAAACAATGTTTTTCTCTCGAAAAACTAGAAATAAATGACAAGAGAACCCTCCTCTGCCAATTTGATGATGTAGATGACATGAGTAATAAAAATACCATTTGAAACATTTCTCGAATTGGGAGTGTATTGCAATGAAGACAATTACTGTTAGTTCTAATGACAAAACGTGGTTCACCCGTGATATCCGGAAAGAAATACGTATCAGGGACCGACCCCTCAAAGTAATGTCTAAAAATCATAAATATCAAAACATAGAAACGGGGTTAATAATTTGCTTTAAAAATAGTAAAGGAAAAATTTTAAACTTAGATAACATTATTTTTGATTGATTGATTGATTAATGTTTAACGTCCAGCGAGCAATTGTTCAGCTATATTCAGGACGAAAACATGTTTACAATAAATTAATATGTAGGTTGAAAACGGAGGACAAATAGGCCAATGGGCAAATCAATTTAAACGACATGGGACTCGAAACGAGGAAAGGTGATGGGAAGGGACGGATAAATTAGCCAGTGCAAGAGGTCTCCTATGGACCACTCATCATGAGCATAATGCTCATAATGAGCTGTTACACTGGGTTCTTTAACGTGCGAGGAATGTGGCAATCTCTTTTCACGGGACCTTGGTTTTATTTACGTCTCATCCGAATGACGGGTTGGTTGTGAATTTATACATCCCGCACAACCGACGTACGCTCCTTCAAGCCGAAGAAGCTCTCGGTACCATTTCTATACCCCGGTGTTCATTATTTTTTTAAAATGCATCAAATAATAAAACTTATGGGGAAATTAGGAAAATGATTTTAAAGTCGAATAAAGGATCTGGGAAGTTTCTCCCTCTTGAAAGCACAATTAACAATAAAAATCTAGAAGAGGCTGCTTATGATGACGAGAGAAATGTGACTTGATAAAGAAGTACTTTAGTTTAATATCTAAAATGGGATGAAGCAAATTTGCCCCTCCCCGAAATAGAATTGAAAAAAAAAATATATATATATAACCAATCTTAATGTAAGTGCCAAAGAAATTTGACATAATTAAAATTCTTCATGCAAACAAGGCATCGGGACCGGATGTCATCAGCCACAAAATATCAAAATAAAATAGCATTACCTTTGTCGTCTAATTACAGACCTATATCACTTGTAAGCTGTTATGGGGAAGACAATGGCGAGAGCTACATGTATATATAAACATGTTTATAACGTCACTATCAAAATATATTTATATATGAATAGCAATCCGGTTTTATTCCCAGGTATTCAACAGTACATCAGTTATTAGAAATTTATAATGGCATTTTAAATTCATTGGAGACTAAGGAAGCAAGTTGGTTTGTATTTTGTGACTTTTCTAAAGCATTCGATAAAGCTTGGTATTCTACAGACAATGAAAGCATATGCGTAACTGGGAATTTCATTAATCGGTTTAATACCAAACTACTATTTGAAAAAGTAATCCAGAAAAAATGGCTGGCATGTTGTCTCTTTGTCATATTAAGTTATTGACGAATCTATCACTTTTTCTAAAGGGTTTGAAAAGATTGTTCTCATAAATGTCATATCTGTCCCCTGTGTTTTTTCTTTCTTTTTCTTTTGTATTTACTCATTAGTGTATAAGGTTTGTATTAAATATATGAATGTATGTTTGTATTTATGTATGTATATTTGTGTGCTCATGTTGCACTTCGTGCCCGAGTTGAATTAATAAAAATCTTTTGAATATGGGATCTTGAATAGTTATTTAAAAAGTAGACAACGAAAAGTTATAAATTTTCAGCATTTTGTGAAATATTTGCAGGAGTTTCACAAGACTCGGTCCTTGGACCTCTCGTATCTATTTAAATTATATTGTTGACAAACTTATATCAGTTAGCTGACTATTTACAGGTGACACTTCGTTCGGTTATTCAAATCAGGACACAATACATTTGAAAAATATTATTGATCATGATTTAAATGAAATGGACATATGGTCAAAAAGTGGCTTATGTCATTTAATCCTGTCATAACAGAAATCATGAGTTTTACTAATCGTAGCATTCCAGAAAATCTTGATTTCTCTTTTAATGATAAATCAATGTCCATTACCACTTCTCATAAACATTTAGGAATTACATTTTGCAACGATGCTAAGTGGAATACCCATGTTGATAATATTCAGAGTAGTCTATCTAAACATTTGAACATTTTACATAGATTGAAGTTTTTGAATATGCATGTGAACTATGGGATTGGAAATTCACACAAACTGTGACAACTTCAACTTGAAGCTGACAGAATTGTCATAGGCTTACTTATTTTCCCAAAAACTAAAATTTTATATATCGTAACAGGTTGATAATTACTATTTGTGAGACATAAGAGAAAGAAAATTCAACTCTTTCATAATATAGTTAATACAAATACTCCTAATTATCTTTGTATACAAAGTACATCAGTGTATCCGTTGAGAAATGGGAATGATATTATTTTACCCTTCTATAGACTGTCCTCAACTAGAGATTATTTTATCTCCTCCACAATAAAAATGTAAAATAGTTTAAATGACACTATTCGAAACGTTGATTCCATATCGAAATTGTGGCCCGGGTGGCTCAATGACTTAGGTCGCTGGATCTAACAACTCATACCATCCTATCACTAATATGGCGTGGGTTCGCGCCCGGCTTTGTAAATTACAAAAACTGCCGCAAATGATAAAATTTAGCAGTTGCTTTCTCATGGTCGGTGGTTCCCTCCGGGTACTACATCTTCCTCAACCACTAAAACTTGTCGCCATGATATAGCTGAAATATTGTTGAAAGTGGCGTTAAAACACCACAAATCAATCATTCAATCAACCATATCAAAATGCAAATCAGAAATAAAGAAAAATCAATGAAACTGAAAATCATGCTGTTTCTTAATATTATTTTTGTGGTCGTCGTAAAATGAATAATATCTTACCCCAGCTTAGAAGTTCAGCTTCAGCTTCGGTTTTGGATTATGATTTATTTCGAGTTGGAATTTAGCTGACCCATCTTGTCGATGTGGTGCTGCCCTTAAAAAATTAAAACATTTCTTTTTCGATTTTCCAATATGCTTAGAAGCTAAAACTACATTGATAGGTCATTTCAACATGGTTACAACCTGCTATACTCTAGATATTAAGGGTGTAGGCCTGGGTAACCCCAACATTTTCCCATAGTTCATTTTTTTTAAATTGGCATCATTGAATAGTCATGTCTAAATACATTATCTGCCAATGTTTCAAGAAATTTCACTCTGCCGTTTTCTTCTTAGCACATCCTAAATATAGCAATTTTGGAAGTATTCTTGACCCCAGATGGCAATGCTACTTTCGGAAGCTTCGAACAGATATACACATTTATTTCTGGTTGAAAGGGAATATCTTGGCTTTAATACACTTGAGAGTGTTACTGTGAAATAAATATGAAATAGATAGCATATATGAATATCCTGTTTGGAGATAATCATTTGCAAGCAAAGCAGTCGAAATTGGAAAACAGATGGGATGACTGAGATTCCACCCTGGTATTAAAAATCTGAATTAAAAAAATTCTGTCAATTTCCACCAAAAAATGTAATTGTAAAGAATATACATATAGACATCATTGCACTAAATTTTACAATCTTTTACCGTCGGATTTATAAGATATTTAGAATGATGTTTTTCATGAATGGCACGCAGAAAAAATGAAATTGTCGAGGGAAATTATTACACACTCATCCTTTGCTGTTTCATTATTTGTGAGATAAAAAAAAACAAGATCACCGCCCACGGGTGCTGGACGCTCGACCTTTTCGTATCTGATATTAAACTGCAAGAAATTTACATAATTATTGAGAAATTGCATTTTTGAAAGAAATTCTAAGTCAAATAGGGAGAATAACTCAAACAAAATGCTGGATGGAGTTGTCTTATCTTGTCCACTTTCTACAAGTGTATTGAGTTTCAAGTTAATAGCTTTGATAGTTATTGAGAAATTTCAATTTTACTAAAAAAAAATATCCCAAATTTCGATGTACAATGTGGAAACAAGGTCAGATAATTCTGGATATGCAAATCACAGGGTCACCTACCTTGCTGTAATGGGTTTCTTATTTGATAGTGAACAAGTACTCAAAGTTTCAAATGGATACCATTGACAGCTTTTGAGAATGGACTCTGAAAAAAAACTTAACCGAAAACTTAACCGACCCAGACGGAGACACAGACGCTGACGCCGGAGTGAGGACAATATCTCGACTTTTTTCTCTCTCGAAAAGTCGAGCTAACTAGCTACCATTAACTAAAAGCTTTTGAATTCTTATATTTGTCATAGTAGATGTTCAAATTGCAATTGTCTTTTTTTATTTTCAGGTCGGATGGGGAGGTGTGGTTTGAGGTTGACTCTACTCGATTGATTCATTACAAAAAACCAGACAGCCACCCAGCTGCATTGTCAAATTCCTACAAATTCTGTGCTCCAGTTGTATTTATTTTATTCTGTTTTTCCTTAGTAAAGATTTTTAAGTGGGGCAGAGAGGATCAGGTATTACACACACAGAATTTCCCCAAACATAGTTTTCCATTTGTTTACCACCATAAAGTTAATTTACACCTTGCTATATCAATCGTTGGACACTTATTTGTTTTCTCTGTTTTCTGAATACATCTATAGGTTATTTTGAGGGAATTTATACATGTGAGAATTGGACATTTCACCTGCAAACTGAAAAATAAGTAAGTGAGTGAGATGGTGTGTTTACAGAATGGCTAAATTTCTTGAAAATAGCCATTATTATTAATAGATGTATACAAATTCAGCTGGTATGATGTTGACCAACGAAATTGAGCATTACATGCAACGGTGGAATTATATTAAAATTAGACAAGCCAAAACAAAAAAGTAAGATGATTTATCTTCATGTTCTGTAGTGATATGAGTGCTACTAATAGTCACAGACTGTCATGAACTGCTGAAAAATAATGCAAAATTCAGCAAAATATAACAATGTAGACATATCCTGTTTACCCTCCTGACATTTTTCGGTCACCTAATACTTATGTGAAGGTCAAAACGGTGGAAACATGTTCATGGGACATTGATAATGTTTTTCATGAAACATACATCATACAATTTCATTATCAATTGTACTATAGTTTCATAATATCTAAGTTTCCGGTGTATATATTTAATATATACAAACCCTTGAAATTCATTGGAAAAAAAGTTTGTCTCACAAAAAGTGTTACACTCCTGGCATGTTTAATAACATATGTTGATGGCAATTTTTTCTGGAAAGAAATATTTCAATGATATATTGTGGGGAAAAGCATATAATAATAACATACTTTTATTAGCACCAATAAGATATAACAAGAAATGTGTGCATCACAAAATACTCCTGTCTATATAAATTATCAAACGGGAAAATGGTATTTCAGTCAAACAACTAATCATGTGAGCAGATTATTGTGCGGAAACGATCCTTTTGTCAAGCATTCTATTTTTAGTAACGGTGACCTTGACCTTTGACCTAATGATCCCAAAATAACAAAGGTTTTTTCCCTGTTACAGGACATTCATGTACCCAAGTTTAATAAAGATCCAATATACAGAACTAAAGTTATCGTGCGGAAACTACCCTGCTGTCAAAAAATATGGTTATAGTAACGGTTTCCATGACCTTTGACATAATGAGACCAAAATATATAGGGTTATTCCCCTTCTACAGGGAAATCATGTGGCCATGTTTGGTAAAGATCTGATTTACAGAACTAAGCCTGTGTGGACGCCCGCCCATCTGCCATACCCAATCACATAATACGGCCTGTTTTGAGACGGATGTATAAAAGGACAAGGAGCACAGCTATAGAAAGGTAAGAAGAAAAGGAGTCATATTTTTTTTTAAACTGCCCAAATCCAATGTAAACAATCTGTGTTGCCAGAAAGCTTGGAATTGAGGTGGGATTTTCAAACGCACAGATGACCATATGGTTGAGAAGACAATGAAAATAGAGTTTTCTCCCATACCCCAAGCCTACACCCTTAAATATGACAATGTCAATTTAACCTATGAACAATATTGTATTATATATAAATATATTTTTGATTATGTTAAATGTTCAAAAAGATTCATTATCACTGTATTGAATTGGGTGAACATGCACATCATATGAATCGATGTTAATTTGTCCTTGTGTCTGTGAATATTCATCATTTATTCGTTATTAGTACTATATATGGTAATTGCATGCCTTTGATGTACCTATTTAATAAAGCAAATTGTAATTTGGAGAAGACTTAATGATAGCTGTTAAGTTTTATAGTAGACTGTGAAATTGAGAGAGTCTAATCAGTTTTGTATTGTAATCTAAATCGAGAAGTCAGTTTTGTAATCGTTAATCAAGAAGTAAGGGTTTGTAATCTTTAATCGAAAAGTAAGTCGAAGTTTGGTCATCTTAATCGAAAAGTGAACAACGCCATGAAATTGTGAAAAATTAACTGTAAATATTAAATTTGGCTATCGAATTATAATCGTTTGTTATACATCGCTAAAATAAAACATTTCCACTTCAACTCATCATTTGACTCTGCAACCGTTTTCTGGTAGCAGAGCGTGGTTATATGTTCATGGGGCAATAAAAATGTTTTTATGAAACATACATCATACAGTTTCAATGTCTCTTCTAAAAACACTACATGTATTCCAACATGACACTTTCTTTTCAATATATTGATGTTTTGCATACCAATATATTTTAGTATTAAGGTTTTCAATGTGACCATTTTATTTTTTTATAAATCATCACCAGGAATAAGTGATTTCCTGACGAATAAAGCAATTGTACTATAGTTTTTTTATTTTTTATTTGACAAACTCCTTAAATTCATTGGACAAACTAGAAAAGAAGTATATCCCCGCACTTGATAATTATGGACAAAGTTGTTTTGTTAGGAGTGATTTTGTAAAAATGAAGTGTGTCTGAAAGACACAAATGATGACCCTGCCTGACCATAAGAAATTATAAACAAGTCAAAAACTGTAGTAGGAGCCATACCAACCATGTTTCCATTATGTAGCTAGTAAGAAGGAAAAGAAGTTCAACTATCAGCCATTTTGTGAATATGTGACAAAATCCCACCCCGCGACTTTTCGTCACGTGGGCATAAAAAAAAAGTCCAACTACCTGTCATTATCAAATATTTGATGATAATTAAAGTCCTGTGGACATGCACACGTCCATTATCTGCAGAAACATTATATAGAATATTAAAGCTGTAGCTCCAAAACTGTAGGAGATAGCCAGACAAACCATGTATTTAATTCCGGACGAACGAATAAACTGACTAAGTCCAATTACCTGTCATTTTGAGAATATTTGAGGAAAATCAAAATCCTGTGAACATGCACACCTCCATTATGTGTATAAACACCCTACAAAATATTAAAGCTGTAGCTATAAAACTGTGTGAGAAGATAGCCGAACAAACCATGTTTCTATATCCTGGCGGACAAACCGACAGACGGACGGACAGGAGTAAATGAATACCTCCCTCCAACGCTTAGTCGCGAAGGCATAGACAGTTTTTCACACAAAATGTGTTACACTCCTGGCATTTTTAACAACACATTTCGATGGCAATTTTTTCTTGAAAGACATATGTCAATGATATTTTGTGGGCAAAAACATATAATAATAACACACTTTTATTAGCAGCACTAAGATATAAAAAGACACGGTGCACAGCTATATAAAAGGTAATTGGAAAAGGACTCATACTTTTCAGAACTGCCCATATCCAATGTAAACAATCTGTGTTGCCACGAAGCTTGGAATTGAGGGGATTTTCAAACACACAGGTAACTATATAGTTGAGAAGACAATGAAAATAAGAGTTGTCTCCCATACCTCAAGCCTACACTCTAAAATGTGAAAATGTCAATTTAATTTATGAACACAGTTGTATTATATTTAAATATGTTTTTGATTATATTAAATGTTCAAAAAGATTCCCTATCACTGAATTGAATTGGGGGAACATATGCATCCATCTTAATTTGTCATTCTCTCTGTGAATATTCATCATCGATTGGTTATTAGTGCTATATATAGTAGTTGCATGCTTTTGATGTACCTATTTAATGTAGCAAATTCTAATTTGGAGAAGACTTCATAAGTGTGTAACTTGTGTCTAATCCATTTTGTCTATTTAAGTGTCTGTCTCACAGAAAACCATGCAAACTCGTAACATAGTGATATTTTCAAAACCTTGTCCATTAAGTACCTTTGACGAAGTACAATTAACACACAATTTGCTTTTTTCAAATTTTATTATTTGACTGACTTATTGTTTTTTATTTTTTTATTTTTTCAGTATTTCAATATAAATGAAGCCAAAAACAATGATCTTTGCAATATTTCTGTCTCATATAGTATCCAGGATTAATCAACTTTCACTGTATGAATTAACATAATATACTCAATATTTGGTCACATGGATTTTTTAAAGGCCACACTTTTATATACCCATAAATCAGCAAATGGCCTTTTATGCAAAAATTGTACATATATAACAGGAAATATCTCCCTTGGGGGAGAAAATATCAATATCCCTAATTTATTTTGATATAACTTTGTTTTCATATAAAGACATATACAAAATCCACCTTCGGCAAATTAAGATAAAATGGTGAAAATAAGGACACAAGTTAAGTACATGTGTACTCAGCCGAAAATGGACAAGGTGAATAGGAAAAACAGTTGAGCAGTGTTAATGCTAAATAAGTACCAACATATACATACAGAAGTTATGCATAGTATTCCAGGGGTATACAAAAGAGTTTAATGAAGATATAAGATTAAGGTACATTGTGGTTTTGAGGGGTGGGAGGGACGGAGCATCCATTTTGTGCATCTGGCTAAAATTTAATTTAACAAAACTTTGTTTTAGAAATGATCTAATAAGATTTATTGGTGATAAACTAGATAAAATAAGTAAACTCTTTTTAGTTTGTATGAGGTATTTCATACTTATTGAAATTTCATGCTTGATAAGGGGAGATAATTTGTAGAGGAAAAACACATTTTCTCATTTTTTTAAGAATAGGGTCTATGACCCCAATTTTCTATTTTATACTTTTAAAGTGTTTAATGAAAAATATATGTTGCTTAATTTTTCATCTAGAGCTACCCTTTCCTTTATTAAAAAAATAGACAATTTGTTTTCCCCACAATAACGTATTGTTTTAGGGTTTAAAATTCTAAAGTCAATTTGATCATCAAACTTTCAAAGCAGCTTCGAATAATCTAGTGATTTATTTTTTGACAGTGCACTCCAAAATAAATCTTAATCAAAGTGCTGACAGCAATGATTATAATGTCCCCATACTGAAATATACTATTGTACGGGATTGAATCATTTCTGTGATATGTAGCTTATGTTTGAATAATGAAATAATAATTGAAATTAAGTTTATCATATTGTAAAAAAAATTAAAAAAAACAAATGCCATTGCAATAAGCATATGAATTTACAGCCTGCTCCTAAACAATTTAAAACAATTGTAACAGTAGAGCATGTTTTACCTCTGAAAAAAATAATGTCCCCGATGGGATTCGATCCCAGGACCTCTCGCATTGCAAGCAACTGCTCCACCAACTGAGCTAAAGGAGATCTCTACTAACGCAGTTAGCAGAGGTGGTTATAAACCTACTACGGTTCCGATAACCTTAGGTAGTGAAACATTCCCGTAACACGCCCCCCACCTCAAGAATCATCATACCTTGATGACGATATCTCAAATACCAACATTCAACCCGACCAGTTTGTTCTGTTCTGATCACAGTGGGTTATTTAGTTGGGCGCCAATGTAACAGTAGAGCATGTTTTACCTCTGATAAATGCAATGTCCCCGATGGGATTCGATCCCGGGACCTCTCGCATTGCAAGCCACTGCTCGACCAACTAAGCTAAAGGATATTTCTAGTTATTTTCAATTTCTTATCATATAGAATAAGAAAAAGTGTTTACATCAACAAGAAAGCTCTTAAAGGTGACCTACATGGTATGCTTATAGCTGAGAATCTCACTAAGCATAGGACTGAGCTGGTTTAAAACTTTCTCAACTAAAATATTCTAAGCAAATTTATACATACTGGCCATATGATGGTAGAATTATGTCAAACAGACTGAAACAAGCAGGAAACAAACAGTTAACAATTTTGATGACATGAAATTTGAAAGGTCCAACCAACAACACACATCCTCCCAGTCAAGTGGCATTGAGGAGCCATAACATTGTACACTACTACATGTATATTGTGTTGTATTTATTTATATACGACTGTATATTGCTAACATATTAGTTATATTTATTTCTGTAAGACTTTATATTGCTAACCTATTATTAGCATATTTGTTTGTCTTCTACCTCAATATATATGTACATTATGTATTTTTCTTAGTTGTATAATGGACTTCTTTTGATAGCATCTATGTGGGAAAAAAATAAATTGATAAAAACTTTAACATTACATTTTATGGTCAATTACCATAGTATTAATAATTATAACCCTGAAGCTTGTTCAATAATCCCATATCCCTCCTAGTATTACTCCTAAAAGTGTCTTAACAATCAATCAATCATATTCGGGGAGTTTCTCAAGGTAACACATTTTAAGCCTCAGATCTTGCGTAAAAAAAAATTTAATTTTCAAATGTTTCGATCACCTGAATGATTAAATCTAAGTGCATGAAATTAATTTATCATCTATATCTTTATAATTTATTAGCTATATCTTTACAATTTATCAGCTATATGTTTATAATTTATCAGCTATATGTTTATAATTCATCAGCTATATGTTTATAATTTATCATATATATCTTTATAATTCATCAGCTACATGCTTATAGTTCATCAGTTATATGTTTATAATTTATCAGCTATATGTTTATAATTTATCATCTATATGTTTATAATCAATCAGCTATATGTTTATAATTTATCAGCTATATGTTTATAATTTATGAGCAATATGTTTATAATTTCACCAACTTTTGTTTTGTCTAGTAAACATTGAGATATAGTGCTAAAATATTTGATGTGGATTTACTAAAGATGACAAAATTTAAGGTTCCGAAGAGTAAAATGTTCACAAAATCAATGTATTTATACAAGAATAATTTATGCTACGTGAACCTTTTGATTCGCTACTTGTAATTGTTTGGAATCCATCTGTAAAACTAGGCAGAACTGTTTTAGATACCTAAAACTTATGTCTCCCCTTAATGCGGTCATATGCACAACAACCTCGAAAGTCAAAAATGTTATGGTCCGGACAATAAAATACTATTAAAAAAACAAATATTATTTGACCTTGAGATCAAAGATGAAGGTCCGATAAAGGTCATTACGGTATGCAACACACCGCCTTCTGGTCATGCACCCACATACCAAATACATACTATTTAAAAAACTATTATTTTACCTTGAGGTCAAAGGTCAAACTCCCACGAAGGTCTTTATGGTACGCAACACACCAACTTATAGTCATACACCCACATACCAAATAGCATTGACCTATCTCGAAAGACAAAAATGTTATGGCCCTGACAAGACAATACTATTTAAACTAGAGGCTCCCAGGAGCCGGTAATCGCTCACATTGTTTTCAATTTGACATCTAAAGTTGAAACAGAAAATGGGGGCGTTACACATAATTTTGAAAGTGGGCAACCCAAAGATCATTTCAACTCAAATTTCTGAGCAAAAGATTTTGATGTGATTTGTACCTTGTAATATTCCTAAACGGAATAAACTGGCTGAATAAAAAACACAGAAAAACCCAGAATATGTTAAACTACTCATTGCTATGTAGCTGCAATTAAAATTTGAGTTCATTTTGATTTGTAATAAATCAGAAAATGACAACAAAATAAATTTCTATTTTCAGTAACAGCAGCCATTTTGAATGGAGGGTGGGGCTGTCGGGCACAGTATTGAAAGGGAACCACCCAACGACCATCCCAGCCAAATTTGCTTTAATTCGGTTCAGCGGTTTCAGAGAAGAAGATTTAAATATGATCGTTTATCAAAATATGCCAAATTTCTATAATCGGTAAAAATCGGCTGAAAGAAAAAAATTCATAGAAAAATCCGGAATATATGTTAAACTACTAATTGCCTTGTAGTTGCAGTTAAAATTTGAGCTCATTTTGACTTATACTTAAGCAGCAATGGACAATTGAAGAAATTTCTACTTTTAGTAACAGCAGACATCTTGAATGGTGGGCGAGGCTGTCGGACATAAATTTGAAAGGGACCCACCCAGGGACCATCCCTGCCAGGTTTGGTTCAATTTGGTTCAGCGGTTTCAGAGGAGAAGATTTAAAAGAGATCTTTTATCAAAATATGCCTAATTTGCATAATCGGTAGAAATCGGCTGAAAGAAAAATTTCACAGAAAAACCCGGATTATATGTTAAACTACTCCTTGCCATATAGCTGCAGTTCAAATTTGAGCTCATTTTGACTAATATTATAGCAGCAATGAACAATTAAAATGTCATCACCATTTTTTCTATTTTTAGCTTGGTGGCCATCTTGGTTGGATGTCGGGATCAACGGACACAATTTTGGAAATACCATTCCACCAAAGTTGGTTGCAATTGGCCAAGTGGTTTCTGAGGAAAATATTAAAGTTTACGATATACGACGGACGGATGGACGACGGACGACGGACGCCCAGTGATGGCACCTTTGGCCAGGTGAGCTAAAAACATTTATTTGACCTTCAAGTCAAAGGTCAAGGTATCACGAAGGTCATTGCGGTACGCGAAACACCGTCGTACGGTCATGCACCAACATACCAAATATAATTGACATATCTGGAAAGACAAAAAAGTTATGGTCCGGACAAGCTTCGCTGATAAGAAGCGGAAGAAAGGAAGTGGAAGCGGAAGAAGAAGTGGAATAGAAAATCAGACTAACACAATATGTCTCCCTTCGTTCGAAGGGGGAGACATAATTAAATTCATATGCTTACAATTTCATCACTTCTGTGTATTTAGTGAGAATTGAAATATTGGTATTTTATTAAAATTGTCAAGATATTGTTAAACCTTCATATGCATCTTTACAATATTATACTCTGAACAATCACATCTTCTCAATTTTATAATCGGTTTGTTAAATACAGAGACTTTCAAGGCTCCAATAGAAGAGTTTGAAGATACCAAAGGGACAATCAGAATCAGAATATCGAAGAAGAACAGACAACACAATGGTCAAAAGAAAAAGTACAAAGGGACAAACAACGATAAACAAAACATACATATAAAACTAAAGATCGAGTAACAGGAATTCCACTAAAAACTGGGGGTGAAGTAGTGTGAACTCAGGTTCTCCGGAAGTGTAGAAGCTCCTGCATCACTAGTGACACCAGTCGTGTTAATCTAGTTACAAACGCTGTAATAAGTCGTGAACAAGGAAAGGACCGGAAAGTATTTACGACAAGTGGAACATATCATGGTAATTTGTGACACAGATATTCCACAACGGTCAACCAAGTCATGGTGGCGACCGTAACATTTTCGATGTGATGACTTCAACTTTACCAAAAGGAACCCTTGATTCAGTATCCTCCTTGTTAGCAGCAACCCTCTATCAAGAAAATCCTGATAGGAACCACAAGATCTGGAATATTGTATCATCTGAGAAATATATACTCCATACGCAGGTCACGCTGGAATGTTGCTACATGATGTACATATACTAGTAAATAGAAAGTTCAGAATGGGAAAATTGAAATCATCTCTTTTGTCGTAAAGTTTCGTTCTTAACCGGCCCTCATTAGGTATAGGTCAAGGTATGAAGCAGACCTATCTGTATCTGTGGTATCCTTTATTTCAAGCTCAATGGGATAGATGCGATCACCAAAATCACCAAACCTGGAATTATTTAATGAACGTGAATTTAAAAGATAGTGGTAGCTAGGAAATCCGAATCATTTAAAGTGCTTAAATATTTGAATATTATGCAATGTATTATTGATATAGTGTTGTGTTGCATGATTAATATGAATTATTGTTAGTCTTCATTTTTATATTTATTTATAAACTAAATTTTTGCAGAAAACTTCCAGGCCATATTATTAACGGCTTCAATAAATATAGATCATCTTTTGTAATGAAAGCATTGGAGTATGCATGCCTAAAGTTTGCAAAAAGTATGTGCGGTTTGTTCGATTTGCTGTAGAAGAATCTAAAGAATAAAATCTTGAATTGCTAACAAACGTACCAAACAAATTTAGATTTGATCTCGTCTGCCACAAAGCTATGAAATTATACGATTTTTTATGTGCTTCTAACCTTGTAAAATGAACCGGGCACAAAATCATTAACCTGTATTATACATTTGATAAAAGATATTTATGTTTCTTGAATGACTTGTTTCATCAAATGAGTATTGTGGTGAGATCTGTTTGTAAGATCTAATAAATATATTTTCGATTACAGCCATATCGGTTTGACTGCAAAACATTTTATATAAACATAATTATGTATAGTGAATTAAAATTACAAAATTGAGTTCAAATAAATGTTTACAAATCACGGACACTACAATTGTCTTTCTATTAAATAAAGTTCCCATTTGACATCTGTGAAAAAATATTCTCGATATTTAAATATCGTCTTATTCATATTATTGTGAGTACTTGTACATATATTTAATGTGTACTTTGTGTTATAATATGCATATATGCTCTATTATTTTAAGTGGATTCATAGATGTGTGATCAAATAATATTGAAATGTAGCAACGACCGTACTGATTTTATCCTTGAAATACTACATCCAAATGGGTAATAGTATAGAGGATTACATGACGGCCATTGTACTGTCTAATACCAAGAAAGGGTGTCTGTGTGGACTGGTAAATTTTCGGGTAGAGTCACATCAACAAACTAACTTACAGTGTTCTGCTCTTTCGTTATATTTCTTCTACAGAGTACGATTCCGGTAAGTAATATAGTTTTCCTGTCATTTGTATTACAATTTATCCTAATTATTGATGATGTAGAGGTACATCATAGTTCTGGTACGTAAAATTCGATTCCACTAGTGAACATTACCATTAATAATGTCGACAAATATATTTCCATTAGAAGTTTTAGAAATAAATTACTAAATTGCACTTTCTTCAAAATTTCGCTGATGAATTGATATAATATAAATTTAGATGTGATTATTAATAAGGATGATTTATCACTTGATTTCATTTCAAATACCGTCATCAGGAAGGACCTTAATAACTCAGGTGGTGCGCTTCTCATTTATTCTAAATATGATATATCTGTTGAACGTGTAACTGACTTAGAAAACGAAACAATCTGGATAAACGTTCGAGCTAGAGGTCAAACCTTCCTTTTGTGTAACCATTATCGACCTGAATGGACAATTAATACTGAACACGATTAAATCACGCAATAGGGTTGGGTTGCCAGGTAAACGATAATATTGTGATTTAGGGTGATTTTAATTCCGACTTATTCATAGCAAATGATACATTAATAGAAACTACGATGCTGTTTAGCTTAGTCAATATTATTAGAATTACAGACCATAGTAATACTTTTCTTCATCCTATTATTATTAGTGATACCGTGAGTTGTATCTATTCTGATGTCTTAAAAGAACCATAAGAAAATAACTATCATTATGCCTCTGTGGCTTTTTGTAACGTAATTACAAGAGTTGTGGAATATTTGTGTAAAATAATCATTGTGTTCTGATCAAGAGTGCAGTTGGCATGATGGCAAAACCAAGCTTCAATTAAGGCCTATGTAAATGATGGACCATGTGTTCGCTACCTTCTAGATTGATGACCATTTATCTGAAGAGATGTTTACCTGATGATCCTGATTGTTGTGTTGTTATTAATGAACAATAATTTATCAGTATCTGTTGATAATCATTCATAATGTAATATTCATATCGGGGATAAAGAAGTTAACAATAACCGTTATGCTTTCTCATTTTTTGTAAACTGTTAAAATCACATACTGTGTTTCTACTTGGAATATACGATCACGAGCCATGTGGACTTTGAACATAAACATACACATTTTCGATATAACTTGATGTTCTTATATTAGGAATGGGATTCAGATTCGACCTCGCCACTATAGGTATTAATAAAAGTTGCACAATTATTTTCATCATTCTTTTTAAAACTCATTCCGTCACATATTTTACGATGTCCAAAGAGTGTTGCTGGTTCATTTAAACGGGAAGTCTGGCTATATGATATAGGTAATAAACACATTTTTGTTTCTGGGAAATTTTTTTTAGAAATAAATGATCGGAGAACTCTCCTCTGCCAATTTGATGATGTAGATTACACGAGTAGTCAAACTACCATTTGAAACATTTCTCAAATTGGGAGTGTATTGCAATCAAGAAAATTACTGTTAGATCTAATGACAAACCGTGGTTCACCATTGAAATCCTGAAATAAATACGTATCAGGGACCGACTCCCCAAAGTAATGTTTAAAAATCATAGAAACGCGGATATTTGTAAATATCAAAACATAGAAACAGGGTTAATAATTTGCTTTAAAAATCGTAAAAGAAAAATTTCAAACTTAGATAACATTATTTTTGATTGATTGATTGATTTATTTATTTATTGATTGATTGATTGATGTTTAACTTCCAGCGAGCAATCGGTCAGCTATATTCAGGACTAGAACATGTCTACAATAAATCAATATGTAGGTTGAACACGGGGGACGGATAGGCCAATGGGGAAACAAATTTAAACAACACGGGACTCGAAAGAAGGAAAGGTGATGGGTAGGGACGGATAATTTAGCCAGTGCAACAGTCTCCTAAGGACCACTCATCATGAGCATAATGCTCATAATGAGCTGTTACACTGGATTCTTTTACGTGCGAAGAAAGTGGCAATCTCTTTACACGGGACCTCGGTTTTATTTACATCTCATCCGAATGACAGGATGGTTGTGAATTTATACATCCCGCACAACCGACGGACGCCCCTTCAAACAGAAGAAGATCTCGGTCCCATGTCTATATCCCGGGGTTCCCGAGGGGTTCATTATTTTTGAAAATGCATCAAATAATAAAGCTTATGGGGAAATTAGGACACTGATTTTAAAGTCGAATACAGGATCTGGTAAGTTTCTCCCTTTTCAAAGCACAATTAATTATCAAAATCTAGAAGAGGTTGCTTATGATGACGAGGAAAAATCTGACTTGATAAAGGAGTACTTTAGTTTAACATCGAAAATGGGATGAAGCAAATTCGTCCCTCCTCGATATAGAATTGAAAAAAAATATAATATAACCAATCTTAATGTAAGTGTCAAAGAAATTTGACATAATTCAAATTCTTCATGCAAACAAGGCATCGGGACCGGATATCATCAGCCACAAAATGTCCAAATAAAATAGGATTACCTTTGCAAATAATATTCAATAAATATCTCCAATAAAGTAATTATCCGACGAACTGGAAACTAGCTCATGTTATTGCAGTATATAAAAAAATGTGATTGTTCATTGCCGTCTAATTACAAACCAATATCACTTTTAAGCTGTTATCGGGAAGACAAAGGCGAGAACTACATGTATATACAAACATGTTAATAACATCTCTATCAAAATATATTTATATATGAATATCAATACAGTTTTCTTCCCAGGCATTCAACAGTACATCAGTTATTAGAAATTTATAATGGCATTTTAAATTCATTGGAGACTAAGGAAGCAAATTGTTTTGTATTTTGTGACTTTTCTAAAGCATTCGATAAAGCTTGGTATTCTATATACAATGAAAGCATATGCGGTAACTGGGAATTTCATTAATCGGTTTAATACCAAACTACTATTTGAAAATAAGCAATGCATAAAAAATGGCTGGCATGTTGTCTCTTTGTCATATTAAGTTATAGACAAATCTGTCACGTTTTTTAAAGGTTTTAAATAGATTCTCATAAATGTCATCTCTGTCCCATGTGTTTTTTTTTCTTTCTTTTTCTTTTCTATTTACTAATTAGTGTATAATGTATTAAATATATGTATGTATGTTTGTACTTATGTATGTATATTTGTTTGCTCATGTTGCACTTCGTGCCTGAGTTGAATTAATAAAAATCTTTTGAATCTTGAATATTTATTTAAAAGGTAGACAACAAAAAGGTATAATTTTTCAGCATATTGTGAAATATTTGCAGGAGTTTCACAAGACTCAGTCCTTGGACCTCTCTTATATATTTAAATAATATTGTTGACAAACTAATATCACTGAGGAGATTATTTACAGATGACACTTCGTTCGGTTATTCAAATCAGGACACAATACATTTGAAAAATGTTATTGATCATGATTTAAATGAAATGGACATATGGTCAAAATGTGGCATATGTAATTTAATCCTGACAAAACAGAAATCATGATTTTCACTAATCGTAGCATTCCAGAAAATCTTGATTTCTCTTTTAATGGTAAATCAATGTCCATTACCACTTCTCATAAACATTTAGGCATTAAATTTGGCAACGATGCTAGGTGGAATACCCATGTTGATAATATACAGAGTAGTCTATCTAAGCATTTGAACATTCAACGTAGATTGAAGTTTTTGAATATGTATGTGAACTATGGGATTGGAAATTCACACAAACTGTGACAACTTCAACTTGAAGCTGACAGAATTGTTACAGGCTTACTTATTTTCACAAAAACTAAAATTATATATATCGTAACAGCTTGAGAATTACTATCTGTGAGACGGAAGAGAAAGAAAATTCAACTTTTTAATAATATAGTTAATACAAATACTCCTAATTATCCTTGTATATTGATTACCCCCACCATACAAAGTACATCAGTGTATCCGTTGAGAAATGTGAATGATATTATTTTATCCATCTGTAGACTGTCCTCAACTAGAGATTCTTGTATCTCCTCCACAGTAAACATGTATAATAGTTTAAATGACACTATTCAAAACGTTGATTCCATATCAAAGTTGGGGCCCGGGTGGCTCAATGAGTTAGGTCGCTGGATCTAACAACTCATACAAGCCTATCACCAATAGGGCATGGGTTCAATCCCGACTTTGTAAATTACAAACTAGAGACTCAGCACTAATCCGAGCTCTGAAGAAACTTAATACAGAACATTCCACAGCCTATAGGTACTTCCCACAGGCCTCTACATTAACATTTTTTTTTAATTTGTCCCTTCGGACAAGTAACTAAAACGAGTTGCAAGTCAAAATCATTTGGTCATGTTTGATACTCGGCTATGAAAAAAACTTTCGGTATGGGATGGGGTGACCTTGGGCCTCAACTCTCGGGGCATTCAATTTGTCTATGCACCATGATCATATATAAATATGGTTTAGGGGAGGGGATGTCAACCATTAAAAAGTTCACCTAAGGTAGGGGGTGGGGTATGACACCCGGGTCCTGAGCTATAAGGCATTTAATTTGCCTAGTCACCTTGATCATAAATATATATGGCTTAGGGGTGGAGATCTCAACCATTAAAAAGTTCACTTCAGGTAGGGGATGGGATATGACCCCCAGGGCCTGAGCTATAAGGCATTTAATTTGTCTAGTCACCTTGATGATCAATATATGTGGTTTAGGGGTGGGGTTCTCAACCATTAAAATGTCCACTTCAGGTAGGGGTGTGGTAGGACCGTCGGGGCCTGAGCTATCAGGCATTTATTTTGCCTAGTCACCCTGATCATAAATATATATGGTTTAGGGCAGGGGCTCTCAACCATTAAAAAGTTCCTTCAGGTAGGGGGTTGGGTATGACCCCCGCGCTTGAGCTGTAATGTATCTAATTTGCCTAGTCACACTGATGATAAATATATATGGTTTAGGGGTAGGGATCTGAACCATTGAAAAGTTCACTTCAGGTAGGGGTGGGGTATGACACACCAGGGACTGAACTATAAGGCATTTAATTTGCCTAGTCATCCTGATCATAAATATATATGGTATAGGGGCGGGGATCTCAACTATTAAAAAGTTCACCTCAGGCAGCAGGTGGGGTATGATACCCGGGGCCTGAGCTATCAGGCATTCAAGTTGCCTAGTCACCCTGATCATAAATATATATGGCTTAGGGGTGGGGATCTCAACCATTAAAAAGTTCACATCAGGTAGGGGATGGGGTATTACCCACCCCCAGGGCCTGAGCTATAAGGTATTTAATGTGCCTATTCACCCTGATCATAAATATATATTGTTTAGGGGAAGGGATCTCAACCATTAAAAAGTTCACTTCAGGTAGTGGGTGTGGTATGACCCGGGGCCTCAGCTATAATGCATTTAATTTGCGTAATCACCCTGATCATAAATATATATGGTTTAGGGTGGGTATCTCGGTCACATTATTTTTTTTATACAGATTCATTTTAACTGTATTATATTAAAGTAAATGTTAATATTTAAATTAGAGTTATCTCCCTTTCCACAGAAAAAAACATTTTTTAGAAAGCAAGCAATCATAAACATGAATTTCCTGTGGCGGCCATATTTGTTAATGAATCGGGACGAAATGAGCAAACGTTGTAGAGGACCTTCCATAGATGCTTCCTATCAAGTTTCAATTCATTTGGATCAGTAGTTTTAGAGGAGAAGATTTAAAAAAATAGGCCAATCAGAAACAAGAATTGCCTGTGGCGGCCATGTTTGATAATGGATCGGGACGAAATGCGCAATCATTATAGAGGACCATCCATATATGCTTCCTACCAAGTTTCAATTCATTTGGCAGAGGGGTTTTAGAGAAGATTAAAATGTGAAAAGTTAACTGAGGACGGACGCGAAGTGATGGCAAAAGATCCCATTACCTTTGGCAAGGTGAGCTGAAATAGCTGAAATATTGTTGAAAGAGGCGTTAAAACACCAAAAATCAATCAATCAACCATATCAAAATTCAAATCAGAATTAACGAAAATCAATGAAACTTACAATCATTCTGTTCCTTAATATTATTTTTATGGCCGTCGTAAAATGAGTAATATCTTAACCCAACTACGAAGTTCAGGTTCGGTTTTGAATTATGACTTATTTCGAGTTGGAATAGTAGCTGATTCATCTTGTCGATGTGGTGTTGCCCTTGAAAATTTAAAACATTTCGTTTTGGATTGTCCAATATATTTAGAAGCTAGAACTACATTGATAGGTCATCTCAACATGGTTACAACCTGCTATGCTTTAGATATTAAGGGTGTAGGCCTGGCTAATCCCAACATTTTCCCATAGTTCTTTTTTTTTTTTTTGCATCATTGAATAGTCATGTCTAAATACATTATCTGCCTATGTTTCAAGAAATTTCACCTTGCTGTTTTCTCCATAGCACCCTAAATATAGCAATTTTGGAAGTATTCTTGACCCCAGTTGGCAATACTACTTTCGGAAGCTTCTAACAGATATACACATTTATTTCTGGTAGAAAGGGAACATTTTGGCTTTAATACACTTGACAGTGTTATTGTTAAATAAATATGAAATAGATAGCATATATGAATATCATGTTTGGAGATAATCATGTGCAAGCAAAGCAGTTGACATTGGAAAAAAAGATGGGATGCCCTGAAATATCGTCCTGGTATTAACAATCTGAATTAAAAAAATCCTGTAGATTAATTTCCACCAAAAAATGTCAGTAAAGAATATACATATAGACATCATTACACAAAATTTTACAAACTTTTACAGTCGGATTCTTAAGATATTTAAAATTATGTTTTTTATGAATGTCCTCCAGAAAAAATGAAATTGTCAAGGGAAATCGTTACACAATCAGCCTTTGCTGTTTCTTTATTTGTGAGATAAAAAAATAGTTACCAATAACTAAAAGCTTTTGAATTCTTATATTTGTCCAAATTGCAATAGTCTTTTTTTTATTTTCAGGTCGGATGGGGAGGGGTGGTTTGGGGTTGACTCTACTGATGGGAGAAGACTTCATAAGTTGGCAAAACTTGTGTCCTATCCCTTTTATTAATTTAACAAATAAACTCATCATAAACTAAACTCGATTAATTCATTACAAAAAACAATACAGCCACCCAGCTGCATTGTTAAATACCTTCAAATTCTGTCCCCCAGTTGTATTCATTTGATTCTAGTTATTTTTTAGTAAAGATGTTTACGTGGGGCAGAGAGGATTAGGTACTACACACAAAATATTTCCCCAAACATAGTTTTCCATTTTTTTACCACCATAAAAATAATTTACACCTTGATTTATCTGATGTTCTCGTAGGAAGTATAATTTTGAATGGCTAACAAGGTACTTCCAAAACTTCAGGGAAGAAGTGCGGTGACAGAAAATCAATAATCTCTCTAATCTATATGCTGTCTATTTACATTGTACACAGCAGACGACGTCTCCCACCTATTGCCTGTGCTGTGTGTTTCATACTGCACACATAAATCAATAATCGCAAGTTGTGTATTTAGTAATTTTAACAATATGACATCGCTGTAAACTAAAGAAAAGTTTAAATACACTTAGTTATTTTCCATTTATCACATATTGCCGTGTTGTGTATTTCATAAGGCACAGAAAATCATATGACATCGCTGTCCATGTACACTGCAGCAGATGACACACATTTCACTAGATGACAGAAAATCAATAATCGTTCTCTGTGACCTTTGTCCAAAGACACACGTAATTTATGTTTTTCCTATGATAAGAACATACTTATTAATGTTGGAACATTCAGATAAAAATGTTATCAGTCTCGAGATGTTATATATCCCGTTTTAAAGGGCAGTGGTTTTGTTAAAAGGTTCGGCTAACGCCTCACCTTCTATCAATACCACTGCCCTTTAAAACGGGATATATAACATTTCGAGACTGATAACGTAAAAAATCAATCGTTGAACACTTATTTGTTTTCTCTGTTTTATGAAATATGAATCTTTCTCAAACTGTCAGCAATCATATTTTAGGAATAGAGGTTATTTTGAGGGAATTTATATATGTGAGAATTTGACATTTCACCTGCAAACTGAAAAATTAGTACACTTTGTGAGTGAGATGGTGTATTTACACAAAGCCTATATTTCTTGAAAATAGCCATTATTATTTATAGAGGTATACAAAATTCAGCTGGTTTGATGTTGACCAACGCAATCGAGGATTATCTGCAACGGTGGATTTATATTAAAATTAGACAAGCCAAAACAAAAAAGTAAGATGATTTATTTTCATGTTCTGTAGTGACATGAGTGTTACTAATTGTCACAGACTGTCATGAACTGCTGAAAAATAATACAAAATTCAGCAAAATATAACAATGTATGAAATGACAACAATGTAAGCATATCTTGTTTACCCTCCTGATATTTTTGGGTCACCTAATAATTATGTGAACGTCAAAACGGTGCAAGCATATTCATTGGGCATTGCAAATGTTTTTCATGAAACATACATCGTATAGTTTGAATATCTCTTCTAAAAACACCACATTTATTCCAACATGACTTTCCTTTCAATATATTGATATTTTTTTCATACCAATATATTTTAGTATTAAGTTTTTTAATGTGACATTTTTATCTTAATAAATCATCACCAGGGGTAAGTGACTTCCTGACGAATAAAGCAATTGTACTATAGTTTTATTATATCTGGTTTATATATTTAATATTTTTTATTTCACAAACCCTTGAAATGCATTGCAAAAAACGTTTCTCACACAAAATGTGTTATGCTTGTAGCATTTTTAACAACATATTTCGATAGCAATTTTTTCTTGAAAGAGATATTTCAATGATATTTTGTGGGCACAAGCATATACTAATAACACACTTTTATTAGCAGCATTAAGATATAAAGAGACAAGGAGCACAGCTATAGAAAAGGAAAAGGAGTCATTTTTTTAAATACTGTTCCTATCCAATGTAAACAATATATGTTGCAAAGAAGCTTGGAATTGAGGGGTGATTTTCAAAACACACAGGTGACCATATAGGACAACGAAAATAGGGCTGTCTCCCATACCCAAGCATACACCTTTAAATGTGACAATGTCAATTTAACCTATGAACACAATTGTATTATATTTAAATATTTTTTTTTGATTATATTAAATATTCAAAAAGATTCCTTATCACTGAAATAAATTGGGTGAACATGTACATCATATGAATCCATCTTAATTTGTCCTTCAGTCTGTGAATATTCATCATCGATTGGTTATTAGAGCTATATAGTGGTTGCATGTCTTTAATGTACCTATTTACTGTAGCAAGCTGTCAGTTGGAAAAGACTTCATTAGTGTATTTAACTTGAGTCTAATACATTTTGTCTATTTAATTGGCAAATACAATATGCTTAAACTAAACTAATTTGAATATTTTGTGTAAATTGTTCTTAATCTAGATCAATTGTAGAATACATGTTTTGTTAGTGACAACATGGAATAAGATAAGAGGAATACTTACAGGGTTTCAAGGTTTGTCAAGTTGTTGAACATGTCTGATTTGATTGATGTGATTTTATTGCCATTCAAATAACTGCAAGATAAAAGTATATATCAGTACTTGAAACTTGTATACTCTATGTGTTGACATTTCATGGAAGGACATTGAAAAAAGTTTTACAAGTTATTAATAAGTCTTGATTATTGATGATTGATAAAATGAAAAACTAAATATACCACACTGTCAGAACAACTCCAGTATATAATAGGAAAAGCATAGGCATATGGGCGAAGTAGCTACCTCTGATTTTGATTGTGTTAGAATTGGCTGCAAAAAGCAAACACACACCTCAAACGTATTTGTCTAAAATAATAGTCATCCAGCATCATAACTTGATTATCAATGAAACTTAAATTTGAGCATCATGGCCATCATATTAAATCGGACATCGTAAACATTGGGTGCAGGTGCTCTAATCAAAGAACTTTTCATTCCAAAAAACTCTGGTAATCCTACATACTAAATTACAAGTTACGACAAAGAGGACATGTTGGCTAATCAAAAGTTATTCATGTCATTAATGAATTTCCTATTAAAGAGTAATATAATGACTTTCGTACTTTATTTTGGATGCCAACATTTCCGAGGAATCCATACAGAGAAAGATATTTTACAGATTCTTCTAGTTCTTCAACAAAATAAAACTGTCTATAACTATGACTAAGCTTTTGTCCTCAGTCAAAGAAGGCTGCAATCATAATGTAACAAAGTCTATCCACGTAGTAGCTTCAATACAATGTGGATACTGAAATACTCTTATGACCTTCTGAATAATTTTAATTCTCGTTTTTATTCTAGAGAAGTTCATCTTTCCAAAAAATAACCTCCACAGTTTACAAACCATTCCTCTTGAAAATGCATAAGCACGTTTAAAGAAAGCATTTGCAACGCAGTTCACTTTAAAATGGTAACCAACAGCACAAATGTATACTTTTCAGTCATGAATTAACTTGTTTTTTTTTGTCAAGCACGAAAAAAGACAAAATGCGCTACACAGAAAATGGAGTCATCACTACGTTGGAATTCCGGTATCGATAATATATCTGTAGAGTTCAGAAGGCACATTCACGAGCAACTTGTTTTATATTTTAACAAAACAATGCCTATTACCTGTATTGACATATTAGGTTTACACTTTTGTACAAATCATGCTAAATAATACTCACAGTCCTTGTAAGTTTGGTAGATGGTTGAAATTGTTGTCCTCTATCACTGATATGTCATTGGCGTGTACATGCCTATAAATAGTCAACAAATATATTATGTTTATACTTTATTAAGTCTGTAGCTTTCGGTTTGACTTAAGTAATGCATATAGAAAATATTGCGTAATTCTGAGTTGATTCAATACAATGTATTTATATTCTTGTTAAGAAAAATAAACAAGCCATTATAATCAATGTAGTTATTTACAAATGTGGGCTTTAAATTGGTCTCAATAAATAAATGCCCTCAATCGTTACCTGTTGCACTGTACTTGTACTTTGTGATTATAATTATAAAATATATTTTATTTTGTTGTAGAATTTGAGTATGGATGGGCATGTGCTAATTGAACGGATGGACATGCGATCAATGAAGTTAGGACAGGCATGCGCTAAATGCACCTAGCTGATATATTTAATCGAATCCTCCCGTCAAATGGGTTTTAAGATAATGGAAAACATAACAAAATTTTAAAAGTGCTACAGAAATATGCTCTTTTTTAAAAGAGGCCTTTGAAATTAGCAAATTTCACTCCGAGACAACTGGACCTACCGATAAGACCTCCACAACCGCCACCGAATGACTTCCATTGCCATTGGCTGAATAGCGTCGATGTACGATACTACTGGTTTTTCAATTCACTTTTGCCGAAGAATAATACCGAATACCCTCAAACAGGACCCCCTTTTCACACAAAAAATGCCGACGCATTTTCAAAACTTAACCTTGTGTGGCCTAACAGGCAAAACTGGCCAGATCACCCGACTTTACCACAAAGCGTTTAGAAAAACCAGGACTTGTTTTCTGAAGAGAGATAGTTGATCAGTTGCCAAAACGATTTAAGGAAAACTTAATAAGTTATGAAATAGTATCGACTGACCTAGAAAGTTGATATAATTATTCGCTTCAAAACCGTCACCTGATGGAACCGGAAGCACCTCCACACCGCCACCCCTCGAGAGGTGTTGAACGTGGTGTTTATCCAATAAACATTTTGAATTTAAATTTTAAATTGAAAGTGGCCATCGAGAATAAGGGTAATAACAAAATTAACTAACACTGAGCAATCGTCCAAAAGGAAAGGCAAAAACTCGTAACTCAACAAACAGGCAAAATCAGTCAACGACCGGAAAACTGGGAAAACTGCAATGACCCTGACTTGGTACAGGCATTTCCAAAGAAATGGTGGGTTGAATCAGATTTTACGGCACCGAACCTCCCGGTTCCATTACGGTTAAAATGTGCATTTTTAACACTACTGGGACAAAATAGATATAATGGTAGTAAACGCCGTACTTTATGAAAATCCATTGTTTATTACCGTCTTTGCAGAACGATTTAACTAAACGGTCATCTTCTTACACAATTTGATTTCAAATGAGATGTTGAATGACGCCATGTCTAAACCATTATTACTTAATCCTTATCTTTATACATTTTCCATATTTATATTATGAAAATCCATCGTTTATTATCTTCTCTGCAGAGACAGACTATTTTTCGACAAGATCTTGGCATCGGAATATAAACTTTTTAAGAGATCGAATAAGGCGAATCTTTTCTTAGCACTGTTTCAGCAGTCTGTTTCTCAGATAAAGATGGCGTTTAAAGAAATCAGAGTAATAGTTACTGGTCCTTGCATAACGAATCAATTGCGAGATGTAGACACCGTATGCAGGAGAAGCTGGTATATTGCTGCACATATTTGGAAAATTTATGATTTTAAAATTGGAATCATCCCGTTTATCATAAATTTTAGTACTGAGATGACCACTGTCGTCAAAGTCGAGGTATATGTCAAAAAATGATGCGAACGAAGCTGTATCTGTGGTTTCTTTGATCCAGCTCTAGAGGATATATCAATGGAAGAAATTCTGCAAATCTAGGATTATTGATTGATAAAACGTCATAAATATACCTGTATGCGAAATTAAAGGTTCTAGGTTCATGAATCTTCTTATCTTTTACAAGATTTTGAAGAAACTCCGACTCAATTCGTACCCATTGGTATTTCGACGACCTGCTGAAACAGCGCCCCTCCAAATATACCAGGTCAAGTGTAGGTCAAGTTTAGAATACTCTATAGTGAAAGCATTTTGACTATTTCATACAAAACTGTCATTGATATAATCAACAATTATCAATATGGACGCCTCCATGAACCAAAACGATAATAAAGATAAATGTTTATCTGCAAGTTCCCAGCCTGTTCGTTTCACTGTTACACCAGTATCCAATAAAAGACCACTCTCTGACATCCCAACTGATTTATCGGCTACTCAAAAGCAGCTCATTAGACACATTCGTAGACAGAACTCTATTGGTTATCTCCGAGATAATGGACACAAACCTTCCGCCAAAGCCCCTACACCTATGTAATTGAAGCAAGCATCCAGGCATGGGTAGACAGTCATATTAATCACTTGATTGAAACTATCAATAAACAACAACCAACATTTTCTGGCCAAGAGGGGAAAATACTGTTCAAATAATAAACTAGCCGAACAAAGTGCTAAAATATCAAAACCATCAAGCTACAGAACAAGTGTGGACAACTAAGAACAATATGCTGAAATAAATGCTCTCTATAATAAAATGTCAGGACTTGAAATTCCAATGGATAGTCAAGAACAGTATTCCAGAAAAAAAGAGTCTCAAGCATCATAATATACATGTGCTAGTTGATGAAAGGGGAAGAATTGTACACCCAGTAGATATTGATAAACTCATTAAGCAAGTTTGTAGCACAACACTTGGGTTAGCTATGAGGAAAAATGACATTGGAAGATCACATGTAATAGGAAAGGTGACAAATGGCAAGGCTCAATTTATTTTCAAGTTCTTATCATATAGAATAAGAAACAGTGTCTACACCAACAAGAAAGCTCATAACGATGACAGACATGGTATGCTTATAACTGAGAATCTCACTAACTACAGGACTGAGCTGGTTAAAAAACTTTCTCAACTAAAATACTCTAAGCAAATTTATACATACTGGACATCTGATGGTAGAATTATGTCAAACAGCCTGAAGCAAGCAGGAAATAAACAGTTAACAATTTTGGTGACATGAAATTTGAAAGGTCCAACCAACCATACACATCCTTCAAGTCAAGTGGCATTGAGGAGCCACAACATTATATACTACTACATGTATATTGTGTTGTATTTATTTCTAAAAGACTTTGTATTGCTAACATATTATTAGTTGTATTTATTTCTGTAAGACTTTATATTGCTAGCATATTATTAGCATATTTGTTTTTTTCTTAATTGTATAATGTACTCCTTTTGATAGCATCAATGTGAAGAAAAAAATCAAAAATTATAAAAACTTTAACATGACATTTTATGGTCAATTACCACTGTATCAATAATTATAACCCTGAAGCTTGTTGAATAATCCCATATTCCTCCTAGAATAATCATAAATTTTAAGCTTCTGATCTTGGGTAAAGTTTTTAAATTTTCAAATGTTTGATTAAAGTGTACGACATTAATTTATCATCTATATCTTTATAATTTATCAGCTGCATCTTTATAATTTATCAGCTATATGTTTATAATTTATCAGCTATATGTTCATAATTTATCAGCTATATGTTTATAATTTATAATATATATATGTCAATAATTTATCATCTATATGTTTATAATTGATCAGCTATATGTCTATAATTGATCATATGCATCTTTATTATTTATCAGCTATATGTTTATTATTTCACCAACTTTTGTTTTTGTCTAGGAAACATTGAGATATAGCGTTAAAATATTTGATGTCGATTTTATTAAGAAGACAATATTGAAGGTTCTGATGGGTAAAATGTTTACAAAATCAAACGTATTTATACAGGAATAATTTCTGCAAAGTGCATTTTTGATTCACTACTTTTAATTGTTTGGAATCCATCTGTAATATTAAAATATATATGTTTACAATTTTATCACTTCTATGTATTTAGTGAGAATTGAAATATTGGTATTTTGTTAAAATTGCCAATATGTTGTTAAACCGTCATATGGCTCTTTACAATATCATACTCTGACCAATCAAATCTTCTCAATTTTATTATTGGTTTGCAAAATGCACAGACTTTCAAGGCTCCAAAAGAAGAGCTTGAAGATACCACAGGGGCAATCAGAATCCGTATATCGAAGAAGAACATATAACACAATGGCCAATAGAAAAAGTACAAAAGGACAAACAACAATCTACAAAACATACATATAAAACAAAATATCGAGTAACAAGAACCCCAATAAAATCCGGGGGAGAACTCATGTGCTCCGGAAGGGTAAGCAGTTCTTGCTTAACTAGTGGTATCCGTCGTATTAATCTAGTTGTGACACAGGTATTCCATAACGGCCAAGCAAGTCATGGTGGCGACCGTAAAAATGTTCGAAGTGATGACTTCAACTTCACCAAAAGGAACCCTTGGATCAGTAGTTTCATTGTTAGCACCAACCCTCTATCAAGGAAATCCTGATAGGAACCAAAAGCTCTGGAATATCGTATCATCTGAGTGATATATATTCCATATGCAGGTGCTGCTGGAATGTTGCTACATATAAATGGAAAGTTCACAATGGGAAAATTGAAATAATTTCTTTTGTCGTAAAGTTTCATTCTTAACCGACCCTCACTGTCGATTTCGATGTGTAGGTCAAGGTATGAAGCAGACCTATCTGTATCTGTGGTATTCTTTATTTGAAGCTCAATGGGATAGATGCGATCAACAAAATCACCAAACCTAGAATTATTTAGTGAACATGAAATTAAAGCATCGGGCTAGCTAGGAAATCCGAAGTATTTTTTAAGATTAAAGTGTTTAAATATTTGAATAATATTCAATGTATTATTGATATAGTGTTGTGTTGGTTGATTAATATGACTTTTAGTGTTACTTTTCATTTTTATATTTATTTATAAACTAAATTCCCCTTTTTTTGTAGAAACCTTCCAGGAGTTTATTATTAACGGCTTCAAAAAATGTAGAACATTTTTTGTAATGAAAATATTGAAGTACGCATGCCTAAAGTTAGCACAAAGTATTTGCGGTTTGTTCGATTTGCTTAAATGACTTATTTTATGAAATGAGCATTGTGTATTTTGTGAGATATATATCTCAATATTTTTCTAAGTATGCATATCTTAGTGTACTCAGGTTACCTTATAATACTAGAAAAAATAAATCTACTTTGGATTACAGTCATATCGCCCTGACTGTTAAACATTTTATTAAAAAAAAAATAATTATGCATAACGAATTAAAATTACAAAATTGAATTCAAATAAATGTTTACAAATAACGGACACTACAATGGTCTTTCTATTAAATAAAGATCCCATTTGACATCTGTGAATTTTTTTTCACGATATGGAAATATCGTCTCATTTATATCATTGTGAGTACTTGTACATATACTTAATGTGTACTTTGTGTATATGTTCTATTATTTTAAGTGGATTCATAGATGTGTGATCAAACAATATTGAAATGTAGCAACGGCCGTACTGATTTTATCCTTGAAATGCTACATCCAAATGGGTAATAGTATAGAGGATTGCATGACGGTCATTGGACTGTCTAATACCAAGAAAGGGTGTATGTGTGGACTGGTAAATTTTCGGGTAGAATCACATCAACATATCATTTTAACTAACTTACATTGTTCGGCTCTTGCCTTATCTTTCTTCTACAGTGTACGATTCCGGAAATTAATATAGTGTTTCTGTCATTGTATTACAATTTATCCTAATTATAGTTGATGTAGAGATACATCCTGGTCCAGGTACGTATAATTCGATTCCACTGGTGAGCATTACCATTAATAATGTCGACAAATATATTTCCATTAGAAGTGTTAGAAATGAATTACTAAATTGCACTTTCTTCAAACTTTCGCCGATGAATCTGATATAATATAAATTTAGATGTGATTATTAATAAGGATGATTTATCACTTGATTTTATTTCAAATACCGTCATTACGGAGGATCTTAATAACTCAGGTGGTGGGCTTCTCATTTATTCTAAATATGATATATATGTTCAACGTGTAACTGGCTTAGAAAACGAAACAATCTGGATAAACGTTCGAGCTAGAGGTCAAACCTTCCTTTTGTGTAACACTTATCGACCTGAATGGACAATGAATACTGAAAACGATTAAATCACGCAATAGGGATGGGTAAGCGACAATATTGTGATTTTGTGTGATTTTAATTCCGACTTATTCATACCTAATAATACATTAATAGAAACTATGATGCTGTTTAGCTTAGTCAATATTATTAGAATTACAGACCATAGTAATACTTTACTTCATCCTCTCTGCTTCATCCTATTATTATTAGTGATACTGTGAATTATATCTATTCTGATGTCTTAAAAGAACCATCAGAAATTAAATATAATTATGCCTCTGTGGCTTTTTGTAACGTAATTACAAGAGTTGTGGAATATTTGTGTAAAATAATCATTGTGTTCTCATCAAGAGTACAGTTGGCATGGTGGAAAAACCAAGCTTCAATTAAGGCCTATATAAATGATGGGCCATGTGTTCGCTACCTTCTAGATTGATGACCATTTCCATGAAGAGATGTTTAACTGATGATCCTGATTGTTGTGTTGTTATTAATGAACAATAATTTATAATTATCTGTTTATAATCATTCATAATGTAATATTCATATCGGGGATAAAGAAGTTAACGATAAGCGTTATGCTTTCTCATATTTGGTAAGCTTAAAATCACATACTGTATTACTACTTGGAATATACGATCAAGAGCCATGTGGACTTTGAAGAATGAACATAAACATTTTCGATATAACTTGATGTTCTTATATTAGGAATGGGATTCAGATTCGACCTCGCCACTATAGGTATTAATAAAAGTTGCACAATTATTTTCATCTTTCTTTTAAAACTCATTCCGTCACATATTTGACGATGTCCAAAGAGTGCTGTGGCTTCATTTAAACAGGCAGTCTGGTTATATGATAAAGTTAATAAAGACAAAATTTCTCTCGAAAAACTAGAAATAAAAGACCGGAGAACCCTTCTCTGCCAATTTGATGATGTAGATGGCATGAGTAATCAAAATAGCATTTGAAACATTTCCCGAATTGGGAGTGTATTCCAATGAAGACAATTACTGTTAGTTCTAATGACAAACCGTGGTTCACCCGTGAAATCCGGAAAGAAATACGTATCAGGGACCGACTCCTCAAAGTAATGCTTAAAAATCATAAATATCAAAACATAGAAACGGTGTTAATAATTTGCTTTAAAAATCGTAAAAGAAAAATTTGAAACTTAGATAACATTATTTTTGATTGATTGATTGATTGATGTTTAACGTCCAGCGAGAAATCGTTCAGCTATATTCAGGACGAGAACATGTTTACAATAAACCAATATGTAGGTTGAAAACGGGGGACGGATAGGCCACCAATGGGCAAACAAATTTAAACGCTACGGGACTCGAAAGAAGGAAAGGTGATGGGTAGGGACGGATAATTTAGCCAGTGCAACAGGTCTCCTATGGACCACTCATCATGCTCATAATGCTCATAATGAGGTGTTACACTGGGTTCTTTAACGTGCGAAGAAGGTGGCAATCTCTTTACACGAGACCTCAGTTTTGTTTACATCTCATCCGAATGACGGGTTGGTTGTGGATTTATACACACCGACGGACGCTCCTTCAAGCCGAAAAGGCTATCTGTCCCATTTCTATATCCCGGGGTTCCCGCGGGGTTCATTATTTTTGAAAATGTAGCAAATAATAAAGCTTATGGGGAAATTAGGAAACTGTTTTAAAAGTCGAATACATGATCTGGTAAGTTTCTCCCTCTTCAAAGCACAATTAATTATCAAAATCTAGAAGAGGATGCTTATGATGACGAGGAAAAATGTGACTTGATAAAGGAGTACTTTAGTTTATCATCCAAAATGGGATGAAGCAAATGCGCCCCTCCCCAATATAGAATTGAAGAAAAAAATAATATAACCAATCTTAATTTAAGTGTCAAAGAAATTTGACATAATTCAAATTCTTCATGCAAACAAGGCATCGGGACCGGATGTCATCAGCCACAAAAGTCCAAATAAAATAGCATTACCTTTGCAAATAATATTCAATGAATCTCTCCAATAAAGAAAATATCCGACGAACTGGAAACTAGCTTATGTTATTGCAGTATATAAAAAATGTGATTCTTCGCTGCCGTCTAATTACAGACCTATATCGCTTATAAGCTGTGATGGGGAAGACAATAGAGAGAGCTACATGTATATACAAACATATTTATAACATCTCTATCAAAATAGATTGATATATGAATATCAATCCGGCTTTCTTCCCAGGTATTCAACAGTACATCAGTTATTAGAAATTTATAATGGTATTTTAAATTCATTAGAGACTAAGGAAGCAAATTGTTTTGTATTTTGTGACTTTTATAAAGCATTGGATAAAGCTTGGTATTCTACATGCAATGAAACATATGCTATAACTGAGAATTTCATTAATCGGTTTAATACCAAACTACTTTTTGAAAAAAAAAGTAATGCAGAAAAAATGGCTGGCATGTTATCTCTTTGTCATATTAAGTTATTGATAAATCTATCACTTTTTCTAAAGGGTTTAAATAGATTGTTCTCATAAATGTCATCTCTGTCAACTGTGTTTTTTCTTTCCTTTTCTTTTCTATTTTCTAATTAGTGTATAGTGTGTGTATTAAATAAATTTATGTATGGATATTTGTTTACTCATGTTGCACTTCGTGCCTGAGTTGAATTAATAAAAATATTTTGAATCTTGAATCTTGAATAGTTATTTAAAAGGTAGACAAAAAAAAGGTATAATTTTTCAGCATATTGTGAAATATTTGCAGGAGTTTCACAAGACTCAGTCCTTGGACCTCTCTTATCTATTTATATTATATTGTTGACAAACTTATATCACTGAGCAGATTATTTACAGGTGACACTTCGTTCGGTTATTCAAATCAGGACACAATACATTTGAAAAATGTTATTGATCATGATTTAAATGAAATGGACAAATGGTCAAAAAGTGGCTTATGTCATTTAATCCTGACAAAATAGAAATCATGATTTTCACTAATCGTAGCATTCCAGAAAATCTTGATGTCTCTTTTAATGGTAAATCAATGTCCATTACCACTTCTCATAAACAATTAGGCATTAAATTTTGCAACGATGCTAAGTGGAATACCCATGTTGATAATATTCAGAAAAGTATATCTAAACATTTGAACATTCTACGTAGATTGAAGTTGTTGAATAGGCATGTGACCTATGGGATTGGAAATTCACACAAACTGTGACAACTTCAACTTGAAGCTGACACAATTGTTACAGGCTTACTTATTTTCACAAAAACTAAAATTTTATATTTCGTAACAGGTTGAAAATTACTATCTGTGAGACGGAAGAGAAAGCAAATTCAACTCTTTCATAATATAATTAATACAAATACTCCAAATTATCTTTGTATATTGATTATCCCCACCATACAAAGTACATCAGTGTATCCGTTGAGAAATGTGAATGATATTATTTTACCCTTCTGTAGACTGTCCTCAAGTAGAGATTATTTTATCTCCTCCACAATAAAACTGTAGAATAATTTAAATGACACTATTCGAAACGTTGATTCCATATCAAAATTGGGGCCCGGGTGGCTCAATGAGTTAGATCGCTGGATCTAACAACTCATACAAGCCTATCACCAATATGGCATGGGTTCAAGCCCGACTTTGTAAATAACAAACTAGAGGCTCAGTGCCCTTTAAAACGGGACACATAGCATCTTGAGACTGACAACGTATAATATCAGTCGTTGAACACTTATTTGTTTTCTCTGTTTTCTGAAATATGAATCTTTCGCAAACTGTCAGCAATCATATTTTAGTAATAGAGGTTATTTTGAGGCAATTTATTCATGTGATAATTTGACATTTCACCTGCAAACTGAAAAAGAAGTACACTTTGTGAGTGAGATGGTGTATTTACACAAAGCCTAAATTCCTTGAAAATAGGCATTATTATTTATAGAGCTATAAAAAATTCAGCTGGTTTGATGTTGACCAACGCAATTGAGGATTATCTGCAACGGTGGAGTTATATTAAAATTAGACAAGCCAAAACAAAAAAGAAAGATGATATATTTTCATGTTCTGTAGTGACATGAGTGTTACTAATAGTCACATACTGTCATGAACTGCTGAAAAATCACACAAATTCAGCAAAATATAACAATGTATAAAATGACCACAATGTAAACATATCTTGTTTACACTCCTGACATTTTCGAGTCACCTAATAATTATGTGAACGTCAAAACGGTGCAAACATGTTCATGGGGCATTGCAAATGTTTTTCATGAAACATACATCATATAGTTTCAGTCTCTCTTCTAAAAACACCACATTTATTCCAACATGACACTTTCCTTTCAATATAGTGATTTTTTTTCCATACCAATATATTTTAGTATTAAGTTTTTTAATGTGACCATTTTGTCTTAATAAATCATCACCAGGGGTAAGTGACTTCCTGACGAATAAAGCAATTGTACTATAGTTTCATTATATCTGGTTTATATATTTAATATTTTTTATTTCACAAACCCTTGAAATTCATTGCAAAAAACGTTTCTCACACAAAATGTGTTATGCTCGTAGCATTTTTAACAACATATTTCGATAGCAATTCTTTCTTGAAAGAGATATTTCAATGATATGTTGTGGGCACAAGCATATACTAATAACACACTTTTATTAGCAGCATTAAGATATAAAGAGACAAGGAGCACAGCTATAGAAAGTTTATAAAAGGAAAAGAAGTATTTTTTTTTTTTAAATACTGTCCCTATCCGTTGTAAACAATATATGTTGCAAAGAAGCTTGGAATTGAGGGGTGATATTCAAACACACAGGTGACCATATAGTCGAAAGGACAATGAAAATAGGGCTGTCTCCCATACCCCAAGCATACACCCTTAAATGTGACAATGTCAATTTAACCTATGAACACAGTTGTATTATATTTAAATATGTTTTTGATTATATTAAATATTCAATAAGATTCCTAATCACTGAAATGAATTGGGTGAACATGTACATCATATGAATCCATCTTAATTTGTCCTTCAGTCAATGAATATTCATCATCAATTTGTTATTAGTGCTATATATAGTAGATGCATGTCTTTGATGTACCTATTTACTGTAGCAAGCTGTCATTTGGAGAATACTTCATTAGTGTATTTAACTTGAGTCTAATACATTTTGTCTATTTAATTGGCAAATACAATATGCTTAAACTAAACTAATTTGAATATTTTGTGTAAATTGTTCTTAATCTAGATCAATTGTAGATATACATGTTTAGTTAGTGACAACATGGAATACAATAAGGGGAATACTTACAGCTTTTTAAGGTTTCTCAAGTTGTTGAACATGTCTGATTTGATTGATGTGATTCTATTGTTATACAAATAACTGCAAGATAAAAGTATATATATCAGTACTTGATACTTGTATACTCTATGTGGTGACATTTCAATGTAAGACATTGAATAAAGTATATCAAGTTGGTTCATAAGTCTTTTTGATGATTGATGATTTGATAGATAAAATGAATAACCAAATACACCACACTGTCAGAACAACTCCAGTATATAATCGGAAAATTATAGGCACATGGGCAAAGTAGCTACCTCTGATTTTGATTGTGTTAGAATTGGCAACAAAAACACACGCACGTATTTTTCTTAAATAATAGTCATCCAGCATCATAAATTGATTATCAATGAAACTTTAATTTGAGCATCATGATCATCATATTACATCGGACGTCACAAACAGCGCATGCTTGTGCTCTAATCAAAGAACTTTTCATGGTGGTGACATTTCAAAGTAAGACATTGAATAAAATATAACAAGTTATTAATAAGTCTTGATTATTGATGACTTGATTGATAAAATGAAAAACTAATTACACCACACTGTCAGAACAACTCCAGTAAATAATCGGAAAAGCATAGGCACATGGGGAAAGTAGCTACCTCTGATTTTGATTGTGTTCGAATTGGCTGCAAAAACACACGCACGTATTTTTCTTAAATAATAGTCATCCAGCATCATAAATTGATTATCAATGAAAACTTAAATTTGAGCATCATGGCCATCATATTAAATCGGACATCGTAAACAGTTGGTGTTTGTGCTCTAATCAAAGAACTTTTCATTCCAAAAAATTCTGGTAATCCTACATACTAAATTACTAGTTACGACAAAGAGGACATGTTGGCTAATCAAAAGTTATTCATGTCATTAATGCATTTCTCATTAAAGAGTAATATAATGACTTTCGTACTTTATTTTCGATGCCAAAATTTCCGAGGAATCCAGACTCCTTGGAATGGAGGCAGACAATTATGGTATGGTATTGTTGTCATTAAGTTCTTCAGCTTGAGTTTTTGTCCTGGTAAATTTGGCTGACAAACAATTAATGTATTGTAAATAAAAATATTTTGGCTGCAAATTGACACACTTGGAAAAACAATTTCGGTAACTAGAGTATTCTATTACATAGAAAGCTTATCTGAAGTTGATAAATTTCCAGAAGATAATTGATACCATGCGGTCAAGGATGGAATGATGAGTGTGTGTTTAAGGTGTAGATCAATATTCATTGGTCAAAAAAAGTTATGATAGCCAATCAGCTTTAAGCGTACGATATTCGGGCCGCATGCTATGACCGCGCTTTAATTAGCCATTTGGTCTGCAAAGGATAAACGCCATCATTTTTGCTCCAAGAATTGTTAATAGATTTCAATAATTTGCACTGCTGTTTTGTGTCTTGCGATTCTTGGATTTGTCCATTGTTTGTTGGAGTATATTGCGGATTCGTTCAGAAGGTATAAGCCATTTTTAATTGTTTAGCAATAATTATTTTGCTATTCTTCCTTTACTTACCAAATGGTCCAGAAGGTCATTCATTCATACACAGATTGGTATTGTTTACATATGAAAATCGTAGTTTCGGTTGGTATAATTTAGGCTTTGACGGCACATAAATGCAAGTTGAATTTATGGGAATTGGCGGTGGTACGTTACGCCCTGGACCAAAGTGTATTCAAAGAGAAGATTATATGCAGGTTTTTAATTCTTTCAATCCACAAAGTGTATTTTTGCAAATAGGTGGTAACGATTTATCACGGGAGGATATCCCGGAAAAACTGGTCCGCGACATTGTGGCATTTTCCAATTAAGTTATTACTGTCTACAATATGCATCACGTGATCATTGGTCAGCTACTCCCGAGGTATTCCGAATGGTCAGGGTCAAATTACAATGACAAGGTTTACAAAGTAAACAAACAATTAAAAGCTGATTTGAAAAACAAAAACAATATTACTTATTGGGAACATCGGGGTATGTGGAAGCACACTGCAAATTTAATGTGCTCTGATCTCGTACATCTAAATAAATCGGGCATGGAGATTTATGCAAAGAGTGTCAGAGCGGCGATTGGCAGTGACAAAAGAAGGTAAACAATATTGTGTTTGATCACGTGCTACATATATCGCATTACACGATTAAACAATGCCGGGCTTTTTTTAACTATAGTCTATCCATTGTTTGTATTTACATACTTTATCTTCGTTTTTCAGTTTATAATTAATATGTTCATTAGAACTTATAGTTGTCAATAGTATTATGTCTCATCAGACATCACTGGGTTATGGTTTGGTCATGAAAACCTGTATAGGCATTTTTATATTCATATAATATGGTTGGTTGTGGCACATTTGTACCATATTATGTTCATCAACTTGTTTTATATGCAAATACAACTCCTATAACATAACTAAATGATACTCACAGCAATTGTAAGTTTGGCAGAATCTTGAAAGCATTGTCCTCTATCACTGATATGTCATTGATGCTTAACCACCTATAAATAGTGAACAAATGTCTTTAGTTTACACTTGATTTAATCTGTAGCTTTCTATTCTGTCTTATACAATACATATAGCAAAATAATGCGTAATTTAGGGTTGTTTTAAACAAATGTATTTTTATTCTTCATAAGAAAGAAATACACAATCCCTTCTAATTAATGTAGATATTTACAAAAATGGGCATCAAAGTGGGTTCAATAAATTAATACCTTTAATCTTTACCTGTTGCATTGTACTTGTATGTTTGATTAGAAATATAAAAGTTAATTTATTTTGTTGTGGAATTTAAATAGTTTGCGTGAATTGTTCATAAACTAGATAAATTATGCATATATTGTAAGTTACAGAATGCAATAAATAAGAGGAATATTTACAACGTATTAAGATTCTGCAAGTTGTTGAACATGACTGATTTGATTGATGTGATTTTATTGGAAAACAATAAGCTGCAAGATCAACACAAATAAGCAAATACAATCAAACAAATTAAATTTTGACACTGTGTGTAGTTACAGTAAACAAAATACATTGAATAAAGTTAAATAAGTATGTAATAAGTCTTCAAAAGTTCTTGATTTGATTGATAATAGGAATTACTAATTATATTGCAATTGGTTTGTATCGTAGGATTTGTTTGCTAACTAATCAATGTAAAATTATCAATCTATCAGTCGTATCTAAGGGGTTTAGCTTGAACGATACGCGATCTTGAAAACGTGCAATCGTACATGTCCCATTTACAACAATACACAAATAATTAAATGGGCCTACCTTGCAGACTTATTTTAGTGAACTTTTATCAAAACATCTGATCTTTACATTTTAAACTGAAAGTCTTCATATGAGATCATGTTGTTTATGGCCAAAGTCGTCAACACCATTTCGCGGAATTTAAGCTTTGCTGACGTAAATCTTGGTTTTACAGTCGCAAATATTCATTTACCTAGCTCCTCTACGCGTCGGTAGGTAAACACAATTTTATAATTTACATCTTGAAAACTTAAAATACAATACAGTTATCTCCTAAATATACAACATCGTCGGAACAGCTGTTATATCTAATGGTAAAATAGTAGATACAGGGGCAAAGTCTTTACCTCTAACACATATGTACATGAACTTTAAATTGATTTTTATTGTGTTCGAATTGGGTACCCACACACATTTGTCTAAAGCAATTGTTAGAACTACTGCGTTGGAGTTCATTATGGATGAAATATCTGTAGAGTTCGGAAGGCACATTTTCTTCAACTTGTTTTATATGCAAATACAACTCCTATAACATAACTAAATGATACTCACAGATCTTGTAAGTTTGGTAGATTGTTGAAAGCATTGTCCTTTATCACTGATATATGATTGTTGTCTAACAACCTATAAATAGTCAACAAATGTCTTTAGTTTACACTTGATTTAATCTGTAGCTTTCTATTCTGTCTTAAACAATACATATAGCAAAATAATGCGTAATTTAGGGTTGCTTTAATCAAATGTATTTGTATTCTTCATAAGAAAGAAATACACAATCCCTTCTAATTAATGTAGATATTTACAAAAATGGGCATCAAAGTGGGTTCAATAAATTAATACCTTTAATCTTTACCTGTTACATTGTACTTGTATGTTTGATTAGAAATACAGAAGTTACAGAATGCAATAAATAAGAGGAATATTTACAACGAATTAAGGTTCTGCAAGTTGTTGAACATGTCTGATTTGATTGATGTGATTTTATTGAAAAACAATAAGCTGCAAGATAAACACAAATAAGCAAATAAAATCAAACAAATTAAATTGTGACACTGTGTGTAGCTATAGTAAACAAAATACATTGAATAAAGATAAATAAGTATGTAACAAGCCTTCAAAAGTTCTTGATTTGATTGATAATAGGAATTACTAATTATATTGCAATTGGTTTGTATCGTAGGATTTGTTTGCTAACTGATCTATGTAAAATTCTCAATCTATCAGTCGTATCTAAGGGGTTTAACTGGAAGGATCCGCCGTCTTGAAAACGTGAAATCTTACATGTCCCATTTACAACGATACACAAATAATTAAATTGTCTACATTGCAAACTTATTTTAGTGAAATTGTATCAAAATGTCTGATCTTTACGTTTTAAACTGAAAGTCTTCATATGAGTTTAAACTAAGTTTAAATCTGTGATAATGTGTGTAGTTGTATTTCAACGTCATATATTAAATACAATAAATTAAGTATGTAGTAAGTCTCAGAACGTTACTGAATGATGAAATGCAAAATACAAAAAAACCACAGCTACAACAGCTCCAGTATATTAATCGGAAATGGTAGAAATGGGGGGGGCCAAAATATTTTAACCTAATACATAAGTACATGAATTATCAATTAAATTTTGATCTTGTAAATGTAGCTGCAAAAACACAAACACACTTTGTAAAAGATTTGTTGTCCAGCATCATAAATTGATTATAAATAAACAAACATTTGAGCATAAAGGCCATCATGGTAAGAAATAATTGAAGATATCAAAACAACTGTATACAAATATATTTTCTCATGTAAGCCAACGATGTATTTATATGAACTGGTCACTAGTGACGGTTTCCATTTCACAGTCCATAGTCCTTACCTAGCACCTTCCCAGGTGGCAGATATCGATTGATGCTCTCTCGATAAAGAACTGTCAGGTGAAAATACGTAAAATCTGTATTTCTGTATAATAATTATACATTAGTGAACTCGTTCTCGTCCTGAGTATGAATAAAATATTTGTCACGGGAACGTTTAGCTGCCAAACATCAATCAATCAATCAATCAATCAGTATCGGATAAGATTTGATCATTATTAACAATGATCCGGTAAATGTAACTGCAAAAACACATACACACTTTCTGAAAGATTTGTTGTCCAGCATCATAAATTGATTATAAATTAATAAACATTTGAGCATAAAGGCCATCACGGTAAGAAACAATTGAAGATATCAAAACAACTGTATATAATATATTGTATCATGTAAGCCAGCGATGTATTGATATAGACTGGTCACTAGTGACAGTTTCCAGTTCTCAGCTCACATATTTTACCTAGCACCTTCCCAGGTGGCAGATATCGACGCTGCCCCGATAAAGAAATGTCAGGTGAAAATACGTAAAGTCTATATTTCTGTATAATATTTATTTATATGTGAACTCGTTCTCGTCCTGTTATATGTATTAAATATTTGTCATGGGAACGTTGAGCTGCCAAATATCAATCCATCAGAATGGGATAAGGTTTGAATATTATTACCAATTTTCCAATTCATTATAATTTGAAGAATAAAAATAAGTGAAAACAAGCATAAAATGTCTTCGAAGCATCTTTCATTTTGATAACTAAAGCCCAGCTATATCTATATTACTTTTATTTATATATGACATAATGTGGTTATACATCTCTACAAATAATACTACAGGATACTCACAGAGTGCGTAAAATTGGTAGATTGTTGAAAGCGTTGTTCTCTATCACTGATATGTCATTGTTCTGTAACTGTCTATAAATAGTCAACAAATGTATTTATCAAATCATTGGCCTTCTAGTATGTATTAAGCAATACATATTTGATACTCGATATAATATTAAATGAAGCTACGATCGAATAACGTACTGGAGTTGTTGTTTAATTCGTCGTAGACAAACCCAGGTGAACAATCCGTTCATTGATATCTTTTACTTTCAACTATAACTATATTACTACTATATCTCTACAATTTAAGCAATACTTATAACAACATATTATGGTATTTTAAATTGCTTCAATAACATGTATTTATATTCTTGTTAGGAAAACATAAACAACCCATTCTAATTAATGTAGCTATTTACTTCAATAGGTTTCAAATCGGATTCAATTATTAAATGTTCTCAATCTTTGCCTGTTAAACTGTACTTGTATATTTGATTAGAACTAAAAAAAAGTTCTTTTATTTTGTTGTGGAATTTAAATATTTTGCGTAACTTCTTAATATAGATAAATTGCACATATACAAGTGGTGTAAGTTGCAATATGAAATAAAGTAAGAGGAATACTTAAAATGAATAAAGGTTCGTCAAGTTGTTGAACGTTCCTGATTTAATTGATGTGATTTTATTGTCATGCAAATATCTGCAATAAATACAATACACAAATACAATCAAACCAAGTTTAAATCTGTGATACTGTGTGTAGTTGTATTTCAACGTCATATATTAAATACAATAAATTAAGTACGTAGTAAGTCTCAGAACGTTCCTGAATGATGGAATGAAAAATACAAAAAAAAAACACAGCTAGAACAGCTCTAGTATATAATCGGAAATGGTAGAAATGGGTGCAAAATCGTTAGACATAATACATAAGTACATGAACTCTCAATTAAATTTTGATCTTGTAAATGTAGCTGCAAAAATACAAACACACTTTCTAAAAGTTTTGTTGTCCAGCATCATAAATTGATTATAAATAAACAAACATTTGAGCATAAAAGCCATCACGGTAAGAAACAATTGAAGATATCAAAACAACTGTATGCAAATATATTTTATCATGTAAGCCAACGATGTATTTATACGTAAAGTCTGTATTTCTGTATACATTAGTGAACTCCTTCTCCTCCTGAATAAGAATTAAATATTTGTCACGGAACCGATATATTTGCCTAAAAATAGTCAACATATGTCTCTAGCTATAATGATTTGATTGATTTATTGTGTTTAACGCCACTTTCAACAATATTTCAGCTATATCATGGCGAACAGTTTTAGTGGTGGAGAAGCCGGAGAGAACCACCGACCAAGGGCAAGTAACTGGTAAACTTTATCACTTGCGGTTGCGAATCGAGTGTACCCTGTTATGTAATTTACAAAGTCGGGCGCGAACCCATGTCGTATTGGTGATAGGCGTGTATGGGTTGTTAGATCCAGCGACCTAACTCATTGAGCCACCCGTGCCCCTTCCAGCTATAATACTCAACCAGTTGTACCGGGGATGTATATAAACAAAGTGTATCTAATGTTAGTTATACCGTATAACCGGTAATTTCTGCGATGTGAAATTTCTGCGGTTTTGGTCTAAAAAGAAGACAATAATTTTTGGGGATTTTGTTTTCTGCGGATTGAAATTCTCAGCATCAAAAAAAAATTGTTTATATTACAGGAAGCAACAACTGAAGCGATGTTACGACAAACAACTGGTGCACGTTACAGTGATCCTTAGAAGTATAAACATATTTGGTTCTTTGGAAAGTTTTCAAATGTTACAGCTTCTGAATATGCATTTGGTTAACTTCGAATTTGGCTTTTCACCCTTTTCGCGATCTATTTTGTTGACAGGAAATACGAAGTCAACAGTTGGATCGATATCGGTAAATGTTTGATATTTCGGATATTTTTAATGTCCAATTTTCATACTTTGTCATATAACATTTTTTTTTAAAGAATTATGATAAGAAACAATTATATTCAATTCTTTTACTATAATGTAGACATAAAAACTCGGGTCAACCGTAATTCTACTACAGTACATTTCTATTTGTTTGATTTTTATATAAATCGAGAGATCGTGCAGTTTGATATTATTCAATCGAATTCGAAGCTACATTGTATTTAAAAAAAAAAAACAAAAAAAACACTAATGCTAATTTATGTAATAACAATTTTAAATATTGCTTTAATAAACTTTATTATGATTGTAAGCATTTAATGATATGATTGTTCCATTATTGTCTGTGTCAGCTTGGTACAATCATATTTCTATATCTGGATTATTTGTAATTAACAGTTAAAAATCATCATGCCACAGCTATATAACCTTTAATTGTTGTGTAAACATGTATATAGTATCATATTTTTTTACTATCTGGATATAGTAATTAGGACTAATTAAATATTTGACACTTACGGCAGAATTGGAGTTACAGTTTGAAAAGGTATTTTGTACGAGACATTAAACATTTATTGTACATAATATTCTGAGATTTTAATGTCTGGGGTCCGGAGTTAACCGCAGAATACCGCAGAAATTATATTGTCGCATAAATTACCGGTTATACGGTAGCATATAACATATGTACATAAATGTGGACACTTGGTTTCTATGTTGGTCTTATTATTAGTACAGGCTTCACAACGAAATAACAATTAAAACATAAACAAATACTGACTGCCTTCAACAATGTCAAGATTATGTCAGAGGTTGTTCTACTTCTACCAAGTACTGACTGCCTTCAACAATGTGAAGATTATGTCAGAGATTGTTCTACTTCTACCAAGTACTGACTGCCTTCCACAATGTAAAGATTATGTCAGAGATTGTTGTACTTCTATCAAGTACTGACAGCTTTCCACAATGTGAAGATTATGTCAGATGTTGTTCTACTTCTACCAAGTACTAGTTTCCTTCCACAATGGGAAGATTATGTCAGAGGTTGTTCTACTTCTATCAAGTACTGACTGCCTTCCACAACGTGAAGATTATGTCAGAGATTGTTCTACTTCTACCAAGTACTGACTGCCTTCAACATTGTGAATATTATGTCAGAGGTTGTTCTATTTCTACCAAGTACTAATTTCCTTCCACAATGTGAAGATTATGTCAGATGTTGCACATGACAATTGAAAAAAACTAAAACTATTTGAAGTCGCGGGAATGATTGATTGGTTAGTGCTTAACGCCAACTTTAGCAATATTTTAGCTATAGCGTGGCGTGAACAAATTGTATTATTAACTTTAAGATACCTACAAGACCCTTAAAAATAAAACATACCTGCCTATAAAACAATTGGATTATATATACAAATAGAAAGAAACATTAAAAAGATAAAACCATATATTTAGAACATATGTTATCTAATCTAATTTTGTATATATACATTAATTTCTTTTAAAAATTTAAAAATTCTGTTGCTTGCGAAAGTTGTAAATACATTATATTAATTGTTGACATTGTAGAATATCGCACGATCGTCACCGACACCTTCAGACTATTAAGACATGCTCAATGGGGTATCATACACTACAGGGAGATAACTATTGATCATATGATGTTTGTATGCAGGTTTCAAACATCTCGGTGATCAAAATCACAGAGAGAAAAACTGCTATGTGGTTAGTGAATTTATAGCTCTGACTCTGTTGGTTGGAATTTGTCAAAATTTTGATATTTATTACAGTGGATATATTCAAACACACTGCCAAAAAATGAGAAAATTAAACGAGCAGATCAAATTTTACCTGAAGTGTATGGTACCACCTTAAGTGAATAATTGGAATTGCACGTCAAAAGCTTTGGTTGATTGATTATTAACGGCACCTTTAGCAATATTTCAGCTATATCATAGCGTGAACAAATAGTATTACTAAACTTAGACACCTACAAGATCCTGAGAAATAAAAACGAAGACATACTTGTCAATAAAACAATCGCTTTGAGTTTGAGGTAGCTCCCATGATTTTGTTAGCCATTGCGGAATATCTGTGTTGCAGGTGACCACGGATATGTTCCGGTCTTTTCCTCATTCATGACATATCAACGGGAACGCAACAAAAGTAACACATTGGGTGCCACTAGTGGAGCAAGAACTCTTAATCCTTTCGGAGTACCTGGATTCACCCCAGATTTTTAGTTTTACATATTTTGTTTTGTAGCCCATTGCGTGTTCCTTTGTCTCTTTTCTATTTTTCCGTTGTCTGTCCTTTGATTTGGGGCTTGATTACCCCGTAGGTATCTTCAGTTTTCATACATTTAATACTGGAGGCTCAGTGGGCTGAGCCTGTTTCGTCGCATACCTTTCATTAGGCTTTGAAGAAACTTAATACAGAGCACTAAATTTCGATTCATTTGGCCAAACAGTTTCAGAGAAGATCTTTAGAAATCAACCAACCAGAAACAAGAATTGCCTACGGCATCCATGTTTGTAAACAGATGGGGGTGAAATTAGCAATCTTTATAGAGGATCTTCCATAGAAATGCCTCTACTAAGTCAGGACCATTGCGGTTTTCCAGTTTCCCCGTTGTTACTGATTTTGTCTGTTTATTGATTTATGAGTTTTGAATTTCCCTTTGGAAGATTGCTCTGTGTTCGGTAATTTTGTTATTACCCTTATTTTCTACCAAGTTTCGGTTCAATTGGCTAAGCAGTTGCAGGGAAGAATATTTTTTTTAAATCAACCAATCTGAAACAAGAATTGCCTGTGGCAGCCATGTTTGCAAACGAATCGGAACAAAATGAGCAATCTTTATAGAGGACATTCCATACATGCTTTCTACCAAATTTCAGTTTATTTTGGAAAGCGGTTTCAGAGGCGATGGATTTTTAGAAATCAACCAATCAGAAAAAAGAATGGCCTGTGGCGGCCATGTTTGTTAATGGATCAGGACATAATGAACAATCTTAATAGAGTACCTTCCATAGATGCTATCTACCAAATTTCAATTCATGGGGGTAAGTGGTTTCAGAGGAGAATATATTTTAGAAATCAACCAATCAAAAACAAGAATGGCCTGTGGTGGCCATGTTTGTTAACGGATCAGAACTAAATAAGCAATCTTTATACAGACCTTCCAAGGATGCTTCCTACCATGTGTTGATTCATATGGCCAGGCGGTTTCAGAGGAAAATATTTTTTAGAAGTCAACCAATCAGAAACAAGAATGGCATGTGGCGGCATGTTTGTTAACGGATCGGGACGATATGAGAAATATTTATAAAAGACCTTCCATAGATGCTTCCTACCAAGTTTCGGTTCATTTGGCCGAGCAGTTTCAGATTAGAAGATTTTTAAAAATCGGCCAATCAGAAACAAGAATTGCCTGTGACGGCCATGTTTGTTAATGGATCTGGACAAAATGAGAAATATTTATAAAGGACATGCCATATATGCTTCCTACGAAGTTTCAATTCATTTGGCTGAGTGGTTTCAAAGGAGAAATTAAAATGTGAAAAGTTAACGGAGGGCAAAAGCTCACATTGCCTTTGGCAAGGTGAGCTAATAATAGATATTACACATACAGCATAATCTTTTTGTAGTCACAGACTTACAATTCATAAGTGTTATTAGGTAAATCTGTTGGAATACTATCCAGTCCTCTACTTAAACAGTCAACATTAACTCCATCTAAAGTGTCAGTACAACCACAGACACTCGGACATGATGATGCCATATCGACAAGTAAAATCACCGCAACTATTGCTGTTATAGGAAACTGCATGTTGTGTCGTCAGTCTACAAATATAAAATGTATTTACTTAATAATTATTTTTCAATGTTGTCATAGAAATAAAATTTACGAATAGAATGGAAAAAAAATATCACACTGAAGACATATATAATATGATTCTTGTTTAATACCAAAATGGCAAAAGCGTTTCGAATAAATGCTTCAAAACGGACAAGATTATCTAAAGTATGTCTACCTTGTCCGAATCCATACAGTATATTGGACAAGAGTCAATTGGATTCAAGAAACCATACAGCTTCTAACGTAACAAATGTAGAAAACAATCAGTCAGAAAGAGGGGTGCTAAGATCCACGGAAGCCTTTATGAAAGACACAAGGACAGGATTTAGCAACATTGCCCGTACTCTACTAACACCTCCTAACAAACTTCATGATCAACAAAGAATGAATAACAGTAAAGGACCAACAAAACCCACATACAAGTGTTGGTATAGGTTTATGGTTTTTAACCCCACTTTCAACAATATTTCAGTTATATAGTGGCGGCCAGTTTTATTGGAGGAGACCGGAGTACCCGCAGAAAATCACTGACCTGTCGAAAGTCAATGACCAACTTTAACACATAATGTTGTATCGAGTACACCCCGCCCGAGCGGGATTCAAACTCACAACGTTAGTGGTGATAGGTATTGATTGCATGGGTAGTTGTAACTCCAACCACCATATGATCACGTTCACAACGGCCGCACCCAAGTACAAGGAAACACAAAAAGTTAAATAGCGTAATATTATTTAATAACAATATTATTATAGGTATTTTATAGATACTTAAAAAAAAAATACTCTGAAAATACATAAGGTCAAATAAAAATTTAAATTGTTGATCAATGTGGTATTCAGACATGATGTCATTTATTTCTTAAAGATAGTTAGGTGCTGAATTGTAGCTCTTATTATTTTTTTTATTCCTTTTTTTGTGAATATAGAGCTATCGATTTCACCAGTTTGTAGAACTTGCTGAATTCCAATTCCAACTTAGTTTGGGCCTTACGGGTATTATGCTCTTATTTGTGGAGTTCCTCTAATAAGTTCATTAACCCCGTTCAATTAAATAAACATGTTTTCTACAAGCTTCTATAGTAATAAGTATCTTTCAATTTTTATATACACTTTCTTAACTGGGGCAATATTTATTGTAACTACGTCCTTTGTTCCGCTACTTTAACTAGGGCAAACGTGTAGAAATATAAAATCGACGTAGGAAAACTTTCCAAAATCCGACAGGCAATTTCCGAATATGCATATGCAAAGTAAAGCTCTGTCGGAAGTCGTTTCTATATTATTATATTATCACATGAATTTATTAAAAAAAAAAAATTGGATTGCTGAATATAATATAATCCACTCTTTCTTATACACATTTGTGTAATTTTTCTAAAGAAGAAGATTATCAACATTATTGGTATCTTGTAAATATTTAGAGGAATGTTGGACTCATATTAATCAATTAATACAACAGGTTAAAATTGGAAGACAAATAGCATTAAAATACATTATTATATGATTATAAATATCCTAGATTCTGATTGGACAAAACACTACTCCACTCTCCATTTCAAAATGTGATGATATAACCGCTCAACAGTGCACGCGAAGTTAACATTACTTTTGAACACTGTAATGTGTATCCAAAAATAGTAACAGGGAAAGTACAGGTTCCTTATTTTGAAAATTTATTCTCTGATTGGTCGATATTTAAAGAGGCAGTTTTGTTATCCAATCAATGTTTTCCTTTTTCATAGCAACAGCTTATAATACATCTTCTTGTTTTATGTCTACCCACGTTGTTTTCCCGTGACATTTTGTTTGTTTTGAATTTTATTCATCTGCCGGTGAAAGTAACAGATGAATAAGAGACTCGCTCAAGTATTACCTTGGGGAACCGCATATATATTTTGTTGTGATGACTATTAGAGTAAAAAAAAAAAAAACCCCAAAAAATATCACTAACTTCGGATTTACTAATATAATAAAACAATTGATGATTTTGGATTTCAGTTAATACCACGATTTATCAACCCAATAGATCTGATTATCACCTCGGCCGATGGCCTCGGTGATAATCAGATCTCTGGGGTTGATAAATCGTGGAATTAACCTCATCCAAAGTCATTAATTGTATATTGTACTAGGCTGTACATTTTTGATAAAGGCTATTTTGATTTTTGTCATTTCTTGACAATTGTAAGATTAGGCATTGTATTTACACATCCAATGTGTTATTATATGAGTGGGTCATTTTTTATATTTGTTATTTCTTAGTATGTATCTGAACACAAAACAAAACATATAAGTGTTTATAATTTAGCTTAAAAATGAATTGAACATATAAGTTAAAGATAAAAGAAAAGTCATTGCTGTGGAATATAAAAAAAAAAATAAATAATCGTTAAAAATAAAAACGTAGATATCAAATTTGGTGCACACGACGCGTTTCTGGAATATACTTCATCAGGTATGCTCGAAATCGAAAGATAATGTAGCATACATATATATGCATTGTATATTTAAACATATAATTTGGAATCGGTGCCTATCACCACTAATGTTGTGACTTATAATCTCGATCTGAGCGAGATGTACAACATTATGTGATAAAGAATTTGTCAGTGACTTGCGACAAGTGATGGTTTTCTTCGAGTCCTCAGGTCTCCTCCGCCACAATATAACATAATTTTTGCTGAAAATGGCGCTAAACACCATAAGACCCCTACATATATATTATGATAAAATATTATTGTGTGGTTAATACTTTTTAGCAAAATGATTTGATTTAAACAACATAGGTAAATTTACAGGTGAGTGATTACAGGTAAGGGTTTTTTATTCTTTAATAAAAACGTAAATACCGGACTTAGCGTCTACGGCACTTTTCAGGATTAACTTTCATCAAAAGGCTGAAAAATCAAATAATTTAGATGAAAGAATGTTTAAAGAGTGATGGTCAACAATTCAGACCATATGACATGGGATATTCATTTTCTACCTTGGAACATGCAGAAAAATGTGGCAAGGTTGATTCTGTTAATGGGATTGATTTGATTTATTGTGTTTAACGCCACGTGTAGCAATATTTTAGCTATATCATGGCGACCAGTTGTAGTGGTGGAAGAAGTCAGAGAGAACCACCGACCATGGGAAAGCAACTGGTAAGCTGTATCACTTGCTGCTGCGAGTCGAGTGCACCATTTTTGTCATTTACACAGCCGGGCGCGAACCCACTACGTACTGGTGATAGGCTTGTATGAGTTGCAAGGTAATCCAACTATCTAACTCAGTGAGCCACCCGGGGATTCCAATCCTCCCGTCATATGTATTAAATGTGTGAGGAATTAAGATTGAAATATCACATGTAGAACTTATTGCGAAAGAGGAGTCAAATATTCGCAAGCACTTGGTGTTTGTATTTGTTTATTCGCGTCATTTGTCTTATGTGCCCATTTTTGTCAGTTTTTCTGAATGGTCCATTCTTGATTCTCTAACAATAACTGTACCTTTTGTAAAGGTAGTGTTGTGTTCTTATTTGTTTTTGTTATTTTTAGTGTAAAAATATGTTCGTGATTTGGTTTGAACTGGTTTTGTTTTCTGTATTTA
>MJUT01038713.1:7175-34789 GCA_002080005.1 Gigantidas platifrons | reverse complement strand
GTGTTACTGATTGATGCAATGACATTTCATCCGTTGGATGCATTGCTAGTATTCATATCTGCATCGACTTTTTATTTCTATAGTTCTTCTATAGTTGATTGCGTCGGCTTTCCTTAAACAAAAGTAGACTGCATTACACACCAAAATGTATCAGTATTGTATGTACATAATAAGTCCAGCATGGTACAACAATAATTATAATTATATATTACAATACCAACTGATATTGTATCGCGGAGTTTCTTCTGTGACTAGCTTGACAGTTAATGTGAAATCACTGATGACTGTAACAGTGTTTTCACTTGTATAGTATACATATTGTGTAGCGGCTAATGGACAATCCACAGACACAATCAATAGTGGGCACAATACACAAAGCCAAGAAAAACAAAACAGACGCTAAATATAACACTAAAATGATGAGGAACACAGAAGGCCGATAAACCAGGGATTAACACAATAGCTCTCAAAGGGTGAATAATAGCATTTCTTAAATAAGAGACAATGTGTTTCTCATAGTCAATTCCAGTAAAATTATTGTCTAGCATCAGGGTTTGTTTGAATACATTTTTAAAACTGGATGTAAGCAAAACTAGTTAAGTGAATAGTGCGCCAGCAGTGTTTTGATTCATAGTAGTGGTTTTTCATTTATTTTGCTATTAAACAAGTTCAATAATAACACAATTCAGTATATATTAACTTAAATTAAAGTTCATTATAACACTTATCTAAGGGTCATCCGGTTTGCTAATGTCAGTTTTCTTTTATCAAAAGTGTTGCGTGTCCTTCAATGTTCAAACTAGAGACTCAGTGGGCTAAGCATTTGTCGCTCACCTTTCGTTCTGGTTCGAGGAACCTTTATACAGGGCCTTCTATGTGTGCTTCCTACAAAATTTCAATTGATTTGGCCAAATGGTTTTATGGAAGATTTTGGTATTGGACAATCACAAACAAGAACTGCCAATGGCGTTTTTATTTGTTCAGAGGAGAAGATATTTCAGAAATTGACGAATCAAAAACAAGAATTGCCTATGGCAGCCATGTTTGTTTACAGATCGAGACGAAATTAGCAATCTTTATAGAGGACATTCTATAGATTCTTCCTAACAAGTTTCGGTGCATTTGACAAAGCGGTTTCAGGGGAGAAGAATCTTGAGAAATCCACCATCCAGAACAAGAATTGCCTATGGCGATATTGTTAATTAACGGTTCGGAACGAGATGGGCTCTTTTCATAGAGGACCTTCCATAGAAGCTTCATACCAAGTTTCGTTCCATTTGGCAAAGTGGTTTAAAAAAAAAAAGGAGATTAAAATGTGAAAAGTTAACTGACGACAGACGCTAAAAGCTCACCAAGGAAAAAAGGGGAAATGTGTCGGCTTGTACAGGATGACGAAATACTCAGGTTTTATTTTAGTTAATGAAAATACTTTGGGACCATAAATGTTTTCTTCTGATTTCACAGGATGTCAGAAACGTCAGGTGTCGGATTGCACAAGTTCCACACAGATATCACACACTTCTAATAATGGATTGTAAAGTTTACGGCTTTTTCAGGATGCAGCATCTTTTTTTACAGAATTCAAATAGTTTGTACACAATTATAAACATAAATAGCACAACATGGTATGTATGGCATATACAATGGTATCCGAGCATATATAGCGTTACATGATTTGGAAATGTAGAAAAGTACCTCTGATCTTAAAAAGCAATGTAAAATGAATATGACGGTACTAATTATGGAGTATATTTCGCAACCCTTTCACTTCTGATACAATTATGAGATATTAATATACTATTTATGAATATGTTAACAGTGGGGGCTCCTAAGTTTGATCGTGCAATCTTTGAATATTGCAATAATCCAACTTCATAGTAAATAAAGCAAAGCCTATTACAAAATAGTTATCCGGGCAAGAATATGAACATCACTAAAAGAGAATTACAACTATGTATGAATAAGATAGACAAATGGGCAATGGAGAATGGATTTAAATTATCCAGCTTAAAACTGTAGGGATACACTTTTGCAATAAAAGAGGACTCCATCCGGACCTGGAGTTAAAAGTATATAATTCCCCTATAAAAATAGTTCCAAAAACAAAATTGTTAGGTCTGCTTTTTGATAATAAATTTACCTTTCTAGCTCATATTGAAATGCTTAAAATTAGGTACCTTCGATCAAATTTGGATTATGGATGTATCATTTACGGTTCAGCCCGTCCATCGTATATCAAGTTGTTTGATACAGTCCATCAAGGATTGTGACTCTCACTTGGAGCGTTCAGAACGTCTCCAGTTGAGAGTTAATATGTTGAAGCAAACGAACCTTCCCTTAAAAACAGATGTAGCAAACTTGGTATGCAATATCCAACCAAATTGAAGGATTATCCTTCAAATCCTGCATACGACCTTTTCTTTAATCTATTTCATGAAAATGTCTATGATAAACAACCCAATGCAATTCAACCTTTTGTACTCTGATTAAAATCTCACTTTGAAAATTATTATATACATTTGGATAACATAGCACATATTGTAATTCCTGAAAACCCTCCATAGTTAAACCCAAAGCCTATCTTTAAATTTGATCTTACACAATACAAAATGTCTGAAGCCAACCCTTTGCTAATTCAGCAACATTTTGCTGAAATTAGATCCGTAACATATACATACTCTGCAATATATACTAATAGTTTAAAGGATTATGATATAGTAGCATCGGCAGCTGTTTTCGGACAGCAGATCTATTCTGTTCGATTATCATCTGCCAGTTCGATCTTCAGTGCAGAAGCTAATGCAATACTTCTTGCTTTGAAGTTCATTACTTCTCCTGATAAAAGTAAGCTCATGATCTGTTCAGATTCTCTGTTTTGCCTGTTGGCAATTGAGAGTTGTAAACCTCAAAACCCTTTTATTTAAAAAAAAAATGTTGAAATTGATAATAGCCTTGTTGCTATAGGTAAACATATACTTTTCACATGAATCCATGGGAACACAATCGTTGACCAGGAAGCCAAGAGCACGTTGCATGATACTGTATCCAAATGTTATATTCCTTATGCTGATTTTAAACCTTTTAATATGAAATATGTTTTAAAACACTGACCAGATAGCTCCGATCAGGAAATTCATAACAAATTACACCCAATACATTCCCTAGTTGGCAAGACCCCTTTTCCTTACGGTCAAAATCGGAAGGAACAAGTAGTCTTGGACAGATGTCGTATCGAATATAGTAGATTAGCACGTAGCTATCTTTTAAATAATGAGGAACGACAGAAATGTATTCCGTGCAATTCCAGTTATTCAATTAAACATGTTTTACTTGACTGCGTAGATGTTGCTGACATTCGTCAGACATTCTACAATGTCAACAATGTATATGATTTATTTACAAATGTCGCAGGTGACACAATTTAAAAAAAATTAAAGAGATTGATTTATACACAAAAATATAGTTTGTTGATACCATACGTTCTCAATAAATGGTTTTATCTTTTTAATATTTCTTTTATTTGTATATATAACCCGTTTGTTTTATAGAGAAGTACGTTTAATTTCTAAGGCTCATGTAGGCGTATTATGTTAATATACAATTTGTTCACGTCACGGTATAGCTGGAATACTGCTAAAGTTGGCGTTATACACCAATCAATCAATCAATCATATTACAAATTCCAGAAAAAAACGTTTCTGTTGAAGGTAACTTTGGTGAATGGCAACTCTGCACATACCGTTTTATATTTCATTCTTTTAATGTCATACAAAGCATCCCCATGTAAAATATATCGACGAGATGCTGTTGTCGTTGTTGTTTGTTTTACATTTTGTATTCATTTAAGATAAATTTGTGTTTTCCTCTATCAAATTACAACCGCTATCATGCACCTTATACTCTACTAGACATAATTCATTGTATTAAATCTAACATATATCAAGAATGTTTGGATGTTTTACATCGTTATTTATATGTCGTTGTTGACATCTGTATTATTTTGACTTTTAATGTTTATCAAAGTCAGAAAAAAATGTTAAATATCATACACTATTATAAGGAAAATTTTACTAAATCTCGATTTTCAAAGCAAAATATGATAATACCATTAGTGTCAGCGCGGAAGATGTTCATAGTAGATAGGTAAATAATTTGATTTAAATAACATTTAAATTTTGTTTGTGAAATTCTACAGGTGGGTGAGAACAGGTAATAGTTTTTCGTTCTTTAAGGAAAGTTTTAATAATACCAAATGGCCAACCAGATCCCGTAAATCAAAGGGTAGAAAATAAAATGGTCAAAAAGGACAAAATGTCAAGCAATGATCTACAAATCACTACACAGAAAACTAAGGATTTAGTAACACCAACACCATTAAAATCCGTGGTTAAACTCTGATCCTGAAAATTGTCAATTTACATCAGATCACCTGTTTTAAATGCGAGAGGGTTTTATATTGTGTTTTTTTTTATTAACGTTACTTCTAATTTTTTTTTGTAATATTCAGCTTTATTGCAAGAGGGGAGTATTGTATTCCTTACTTGACTAAATTCAGAAAACATATAATAATATAATGACAAAATTAATTATTTTAATATACAATTAAGTATTAAATCAGTTTCAATGGTGCATGTATGCTTTTCTCAATATAAAAAAGGACCATATTCGAGAATTTTTCCGATCTGATTATTCAAAACATCACACTACGTATCAAGGGAACTTAACTCTATTTGTAAATGCAAAACATAATAATTGAATCATATCATGAAAACAATGTTCACCTGTAAAGCTTTCTCTCCTCTGATATGTGTTCGTCAGAAGTACCTAAGATATATAAACGATTGGTAATATAACAGGACTTCCTTGTTACTTGACATTCAAGTTGCATACAAACAACAAAAAACTACTTTATTTAAATGTTATTGAATTCATGGTTTATAACATTTTATAAAGAACTACATGCACGGATGACATAGAATAAAGTAATGCAAGCGTGAAAAATTATTTTGAATTGAAATCACCCGACAATAAATTGATATAATGGTGCGTTTTAATATTAAGTTGACATATATTCTTATCAGTGATTTTATTCTCTTAATTTCGATCTAAAATTCTGCATTGTGAATTTTTCTAATTTTGTTTATATTTCTAATATACCAAATTCGAAGCGTGAACATACTGAATTTGAGTAATGCGTGAGAGGCATGGTTCACGTGCATGACTAGTCGATATTATACATAATAGTCACACCTGTGTGAGCACATTTTTTCAATGGAACATTGTTCTTCCTATAATCAATATAAATATTAGAATCTAAACTTAGTGTAACTTTTTATGTTTTAATATATCAGGGGGTGCTTAAATTGTTTTCTTTTCTTTGTGTATATGTATATATACAGTCCGACAAAAGCTAAGCACCACCTGACTTATTTCAATACTATCTTTACTTTTCAACATTTGTGCTTGCGAACGAAAGCTGATCTTTTTGGTGTAGAGTTTTAAGTTTCATTTTCTATTGGTTTGGTATGGTGCGGCGAAAATTAACCATACCAGAAAGGTGGCAAGCTGTTGGCATGCATAACGGTGGTCTTAGCCATAGAAGGGTGGCCGACCACTTCAGGGTTAACCATTCCATCATTGTACGTTTTCGTCACACGTGAAATGTTACTGACCGTCCACGTGCAGGTAGACCTCGCAAAACGACGCAGAGAGAGGACCGGCTCATATGCATACGGACTCGACAACGGCGGTTCAGTACAGCTGGTGCACTTCGTGGTAATTTAGCGTTTGGAGGCCACATTAGCACACGCACTGTAATCAGACGCCTCCACCATCAGGGAATGCGAGCGCGACGACCCATAAAACGTCCAGAGTTGACATTACGTTATCGCCATGTTCGATTTGACTGGTCACATGATCATTTGGGGTGGACTATTCGCACATGGAGACGGGTCCATTGGTTTGATGAAAGTCGATTTTTGTTACGCCCTACCGACGGTCGTGCAAGGGTTTGGCGCCAACGAAACACTTCATTTCAGGACAACCACATTTTGGGCACAATTGCTTTTGGGGGTGGGGGTGTAACTGTCTGGGGTTGTTTTTCCTTTGACTGTAAGTTGGACTTGTACGTTCTTGGTGGTAATCTGACAGGCCAAACATATAGGGACAATGTGCTTGCTTCACGCGTAGTACCCCATTTTGACAATGATGGGTTGGCTGACAGGCCAATGTTCATGGACGACAGCGCTAGGCCACATAGAGCCCGAATGGTACAACATTTTTTACAGCAATAGGCTGTTCAGACAATTCCATGGCCTGCGATGTCGCCAGACATGAACCCTATAGAGCATGAATAGGACTTTATTGGCCGAAAAATTAACCAACGCAATCCAAAATGTCAAAATATTGACGAATTAAGAACTGCTATCTTACAGGAGTGGCAACAGTTCCTCCAAGAACGGCTTAGGCGTCTTGTGCGAAGCATGACGAGGCGTGTTATAGAACTTCACAATAAACGCGGTGGATATGCTCGTTATTGATGTTTATGCCTTACACATACGCACAATAAATGCATTTAAAAGTTCTTAAAATCTGAAGACTCTGCATTTTAATGCAATGTTAAAAACTTCCATCAAAGACAAACTGGTTTTACGTTTTTCCATCGCCTGTTTTGAACCCCATTGTTGCCACGTCATAGTCACGTCTTTCAGGATGATAAATACTTCGTAGATTGGTAATTTTAGAGCACTTGGTGTAGTCTTTTAAGAAGTGTAAGAAAAATGGTGATATCTATTTGATTGTTTTAACAGTATTGATGTAAAAAAATATATCGATAAAAATAAAGGGTGGTGCTTAACTTTTGTCGGAGTGTAAATATTTATCTTATTCGTTAGTTTTCATTTTAAAATAGTCGGTAGCCCAAGACTAATCAAGTCCTGATACTCTCCGCTCATGCATGGGTCATTGGTCAATAACTTTACTCAAATCTTACGATAGGTCGGTGGGTCGAAAAAAAAGGAGATAACAATATGCAACAATGTCTTTGTTTTTGTTTATTAAACAATTAAGGTATGAAATCCATACAACTCCAGTCTACCAAACGCAACGGGACCAATTAGATTCGAGATGACATATTCAGAAGTTAGTGGAGTGTGTAGGGATGTGATACCGACGATGCACAGTTTTGGATGTGTCAACATTCTACATTACACGTTATATGGGATGTAGGTTTGTGCAGGGAGAACACTTATTTGTTCATATGGCACAGATTCATGTCAAAAGTACTCCGAAGATGATATATTGTAAGGCCTCCGTAGTACCGGGATAAGGCCTCCGTAGTCCCAAGTAAGGTAATCTCCGTGTTTAAATATGTTGTATTAGAATCTGTACAAAAGATGTATATATGTATCTATTTCCTCTAAAATTTACATTAAAAACGGTATGCAACACGTAATTTAATCTAAGGTTATAAGTACTCACCAGAGCGTAAAGTAATGTTAGCATAAGGACTATTTATGACAATAAATTTCACATAAAGTCCATTGTTTTGTACAATATGATTTTGTAGTTCGTATTGGGTAACCTACTGTATCATTTCACTGTGAGGAAAAGTTTGTGCCCATAACACTGATTTAGCCCCGCCTCTTTTTATTGAAGTGTGTGTGCCAAGCCATGAAACATAGTGTTAATGTATTTGTGTTAAGGGTATAATCGATGTTGTCTCTTTCTAAGATTTTCCTATTGGGTTTTAGAAATGTTCCGACTGAGTGGTATTGTTTTGCTATTAATTTTAATACAAATTCAGAGATGGATCCAGTTCATGCTTAAAAGAAACCAGTCTTGCCAAACTTGTCCAAAATACCATTCAGTCGATATATTTATTTTTTGTTTTTATAATGATCATTACATGTGACACACTGATAAATAAAACAACTGGTTTTCATTGTATGAAAAGTTCTTTTTATTTCGGAAAATGTTATATTTGTTACGGCATTGAATCTTTGTAATTCGCTTCAATAAGTCTGGGTGTCATTATATTTCATTCTAATGTAGATTTTTAATATTCATGGTTTGTGATTGGACAATGCTGTAATTTTTACGGTAGCAATTCCACTGTTGAAATAGCACGAAATATTTTTTTTTCAACTGGAAGGATCCGCCATTTTGAAAACGTGAAATCCTACATGCCATATTTACAACAATACACAAATATAATTAAAATGCCTACCTCGAAAACTTATACATGCATTCATGAATCCAAAAAAACGTCTGCTTTTAATGTTTTAAACTGGAAGTCTTGATATGACGTCACGTTGTTTATTTGCCAAAGTGGTCAACAATATTTCGCGGAATTTTAATTTGTGTGATTTTTAGACCCATGGATATGCAAGAATATATGTTTTTGTTCAGTTTTACATTAGAATGGAGATAACTGTATTATATTTGAAAATTTCACGGCATCAATTGTCGATTTAATGGTCGCAAATATCCAGTCGCCAGTAAACTCAATTTGCGACCAGCAAATCTCCAATTGATGCCGTGACATTTTCAAATACAATACAGTTATCTCCTAATTGTACTATGACAACATGAACGTATACAAATTATTTTGTTTATCAATCTAATAAAAATTTAGGCATCGCATTTAGTGCGCACGACGCGTTCCTAGAATAAACTTCATCAGATACGCTCGATATAGAAATATTGGAAAGCCAAATAATTTAAAAGGGTTTGGGAGCAATAAACCAAAGGGTTTAAACAGGAAGCATTTTGCAATAAATGGCCTGGTGAGCTAATTAAAGACAGATCATCCTATCTTCAAGATAATATATGTACAAAGTTTGTGTCACTAAACCATTGACCCAGGTGGCTCAATTAGTTAGGTCGCTGGATCTAACAACTCATACAAACCTATCACCAATACGGCATGGGTTCAAGCCCGGCTTTGTAAATGACGAAAAAAGGGCGCTTTCGACTCGCAGTCGCAAGTAATAAAGTATACCAGTTGCTTGGCCATGGTCGGTGGTTCTCTCTGGGTGCACCGGCTTTGTATATTACAAAAAGGGTGCACTCAACTCGCAGTCGCAAGTGATAAAGTTTACCAGTTGGTCGGTGGTTCCCCCCCTAGTATCCCGGCTTCTTCCACCACTAAAACTGGTCGCCATGACATAGCTGAAATATTGTTGAAAGTGGCGTTATTCACCAAATAAAAATGGCAATAAATGTACTTGCCAGTATCCCAGCTGTTATCCGCTAGAACAAATCATTTCTGATGACTAGAGGCAGATGCACATTTTATCGATAAAATTGAAAAGGAAATATCCTGGACCCAAGTGCATGTGGTAATAAAAGGCCGTTGACCACTGGTCCCCCGACGCCAATGTTATATGGTAAGATTAAATTTTGAAACTATTGTAAACTAGAGGTTCAGGTGAGTTGTATCACTCACCTGACTTAAATAATTCTGAAAGGGGACCACCCAAGGACTATTTTGAAGTAAAAAAAGGGGAGTAATTCTGGTAAGATTTGTTGAAAAATCATCATTATCGAACTTGACCTAGATATTCATAAGTTACATTTACATACCAAACCTAGTTTCAATCTGATTTTTTGTTCACAAGTTATAATATGGAAACCAAAAAAATAGGAATTTTGAAGAATAAAAAGGGATGTAACTCTGGTAAGATTTGTCGAAAAATGATCGTTATCAAACTTGACCTAGATATTCATGCGATACACTTACATACCAAACCTAGTTTCAATCTGACTATTTGTTCCCAAGTTATCATCTGGAAACCAAATATACTAAACAGCTTTGAAAACGCACTACTCTTATGTTTCATTTTAAAAAACTAATAATGTGAATTTATTTTGTGTCAGTAATATATTTTTATAACCCATAGGCTAGCTAATCAATTACGGGTTTTGACCTGGTGCTCAATCAACCGATGCGTTAGGCAAACAGGTTCAAAAACTGTTTTTTTGCACGTGCAGTCAATGGTGATAAGTTTTTCAAAATGTTTGACTGCTTTTATCAAGCTATTGACACCAGGCATAGAAGGAAACTTCAACTTCTGTGTTTGCTTAATTCTCAAAGGTAAATTGCAATGGCTCGTCTCAGAGCTGAAGAACGTAACCAAGCATTGGGTATGTTACGTGCCTGAATGTGAACGAGAAATGTTGCCAACATCTTTAACCGCAACCACAGCACAATAGTGCGTCTCAGACAACGGATTCTGGCCACGAATACGGTTGCCGATAGACCAAGGCCTGGAGCACTAATGGTGACAGCACAGGCTCAGGACCAGATGATAAGGCTTCAGCATTTGCGTGAACGATTCAGATCTCCAACTGTAACAGCCAGAGAAACAGCTTGACGCTATAGGCCACGAATCGCAGCACATACTGTTCGGCGTCGTCTCAGGGAGCACGGTCTCCGAGCTCGTCGTCCATTCCAAGGTCCAATACTTACGCAGCGTCATCGACATCAACGGTTGGAATGGGCAAGAGGGCATTTGCCATGGACGTGTATCAGTATTGTATTGGAGATGACAAGTGTATGTACTTTACTAAATGACTGTGTATCAGTATTGTACGATCTTAATCCGTTCAGATCGAGCATGATAGAACAATAATTGGAATTATCGCATTTTTATACAATGCAAATTGAGCTTGTATTTCAGGTTTTCTTCTGTGAATAGCTAATAATATCTCGACAGTATATGTGAAATCACTGATCACATGGTTTACATTATACTTCGTTTTCTCCTGTAACAGAGTTTTCACTTGCCATATATTGTGTAGCGTCACAGGTAATATTTGGCAGAAGACACACAACGAATACAAACAAAACAAAACCAACACAACCAAGAACATTAAAAAGATTAGCAACACGAACTCGACTGAAGCACATGTTCTCTCAAAGAGTTAACAGTATCGTTTCTTATAAGACACACACCGTGTTTCTCACGGTCAAGTCCAGTTAGTCTTCTCTAACATCGGGACTTATTTAAATACTTTTTTTTAAACTAAGAGTTAACAAAAATAGTGAATAGTGGACCAGGGGGGACTTTTTATTTTTTATTTTGCCATTAAACCTTTCAATAACAGCACAATTCAGTACAAACTCATTTAAAATCATGTTTATTATAATATTTATCAAAGGGTGCACTCGATATACCAAAGTAACATTTTGTATCAAACGTTTTAATGTCCTGCAGTATTTTACATAGATAGCATACACTAAAACTGATGGGTTGTAGCGTTTTCGGTTTGTCATGATGCAACATAATTTTGTTTAAAGAATTCAAAATCTTTGTTTTAGGTAAAATATTGTAAAAAATAAATAACACAACATGATGTGTGTGTTTTAGGCAATGTAGACTCCCAGGATATATATGAAAGACTCAGAAATAAGTCCGGTTCCACAAACATGCCCGATTATATTATGACGTCAAATTTCAACTTGAAAATCCAAAAACAAGCCTGATTCCATTGTGATGTCAAACTCTCCCAAACATGTCCGATTCGGTCCCACAAACGTGCCCAATTTTACAAAGAACCAGCATTATCCTTCCATCGTATGCATGTTTACAATTCTGTCCGTGTTTCAGTGTTATTACTAACTATAAAACCATAGATATAAGTGAGCGAAAAGTATAATATTTAGAGAAAACCAAATCGTGTACGGTTAAGGTTAGGGTTAGGGTTAGGGTTAGGGTTACAGGTTTTTCTGTATGTACCATATTTGCCATCTTGATCGCTTCAGCTTTGTAATAGATATTATTTTATCAAAGTTGTTCCAGAAAGTTTCAGAATTCGTGTCTTTTGATACAGGTGTTTTCCGTTGAATAGTCTTAATGGAAAAGCCAACGTCGGTATAGTCTCATCCATATTTTGAATTGCTGTATATTTTGTTGCTATATTATGACGTCAATATGGTGGACTTTTTCCCTCCAACCAAATCAGACGCGTTTGTGGTGAAAATCGGACACGTTTGTTGAAAGATGACGTAATCGCACATGTTTGTGGAATCAGACACGTTTGTGGAACCGGACACGCTTGTGAGTCCTACATATATAAAGCGTTAAATGATTTGGAATGTAGAAAAGGTACATCTGAACTTAAAATCATTGTAAGAAGAAGTTAAAGATACCAAATATGGCGTACATTTTGCCATTTTGTTCTGATACAATTTTGAGGTATTATAATACTACTTCTGAGTATACAAACAGTGGGGTTCCTAACTTTGAATATGCACTCGTTGAATATTGCAATAATCCAACTGCATATTAAATAAAGCAAAACATATGACAAATTCCACAACAAAAATATTATGTTGAAGGTGACCTTTGCGAATGGCAATTCTACGCAAACAATTGAATATTTCTTTCTTTTAATGTTATACAAAGTGTTGTTGTTGTTGGTTTTTTTTTGCATTATGTAATCATGTAAGTTAAATTGTTGCTTTCCCTTTGTCAAATTGCAATTCGAACACATCCTTTGCAAGTCCTATAATAAACTTAACCTTTACTGGCCAGAAGTCATTGTATTTAATCTAACATATATCAGGTATGTTTAGATGTTGTACATCCTTATTTATAAGTCGTTGTTGACATTTGTCTTATATTGACTTTTATAAAAGCTTACGATAGCAAACACTAGTTTAAGTAACATTTAACTTAATCACGATTTTAACAAAACAATAATACACTATCTTAAGTGTCAACGGCAACGATGTTAATATTACATAGGTAAATAATTTGATTTAAATAATAAAGGTAAATTGCGCTTACAAAATTTACAGGTCGGTGATTACAGGTAATGTTTTTTTTCTTTTTTAAGACAAGCTTAAATCTTAGGTAATGGAGAATACACTCCAACTGTAGATTGCTAAAAAAATAATCAATGAGAACCGTGAGACTCGAGTTTATTATTTTTAAGCTTCTACAAGTTGGGGTGTTTTCTCTTACATAATATATTTCCATCTGCAACTGTGTTTTCATTATATATTTTGCACTTTTAATGCAAAATACTACACAATTAACAACAATAAAACAATAAGTTGTTATCGGCATTCATACTTTCTCCTTTATATTTAGATATTTCAAGTTCTTTCAAGTCTCCCAAATGTTCACCTATAGTCTGTCTGATTTGTAATTACTTACGATGGGTTCGTTAGATGTTACAATAATATATTTTAAAAGTTCAAGTATTTGTCAGTTCTGAGTATAAATTATGCCAGATTTGAAATCTTGTTTAGATATAGATATGTATCGATTGCTGATTGTTGATTGTTCATATTGTGCTAAGCAAAGCTTACCACCAAGAGTCATATATATTAATTATATACTATGACAGTGTGACAACCTTTTCGTTAAAAACCCCAGCAGGTGTTCGATACCCAAATATCTACAACACATGTCTTAGCCTAAAATGTTAAAGTTCATATTCGCAAGAACAAAGGAATAAACTGTAGATTCTTAAAAATAATCCACTGTTCGAACATTAGTGTGACGTCAGAAAAATGGATAATTACAAGTAATGGATTTTCTTTCTTTAAGAAAAGTTTTAATCATACCAAAAAGGCAACCAGAGCCGTAATCCGAAAGACAAAAAAAAATGGCCATAAAAAGGACAAAATTCCACATATTGATCTACAAAATACTACACAGAAGACTTAACAACATTGAACACCATTTAAAACACGTGTTGAACTCTGACCCTGAAAATCGTCAATGTACATCACATCATCGGTATTAAATGTGAGAGGATTCAAGATTGTTTTTTCCTCTAAAATACATAACTTCTATTTTTATTGAAAGAGGAGAGTATAAGATTTATAACTATACTAAATTACTTGCTCCCAAAACTGTAAAATCATTTGGTTTTCAAACCTTTCGACTGATGAAGGTTATTCCAGAAACGCATCGGGCGTTCTACATTTGATATCTACGGTTTTTATTATACATAAGGCATCAAATTATTTATTTTAATCTAAAGTTAAGTATTAAATCAGTTTCAATGGTATATGTGTGTTTTTCTCAAGATTTGATAATTTATTTGATCTGATTATTCAACGCATCAAACTACGTATCAAGCGAATTTAACTCTATTTGTAAATACAAAACATGATAATTGAATCATATAATAAAAACAATGCTCACCTTTCAAGTGTTATTGTCTCTAGTTAAGCCTCATTGCCACAAGGGGGTACACTTTGATCAAGTCTGAGTTCGTCACGAGTACCTAATGTATATAACATTATATAACCGGACGTCCTTGCTATTGAAGTTGCATACAAACAACAACAAAAACGAGTTATTTAAATGTACTTTAATTCATTGTTTATAACATATTACAAAGAACAACATACACGGATGACTTAGAGGAATGTAATGTAAACGTGACAAGTTATTTTGAATTGAAATCACCCGATATTAAATTACTCTAACTGTCACGTTTTCATATATTCAATTTCATTTTATTCAGTGATTTTTTTCTCTTAATTTAAATTTGCAAATCTAAAAATATATATTTTTTACGTCTGAAAATATTAACCCAAAAGTGTTAGAATTAGATCTTTGAGCTGACAAATTTGTGTTCTTCCCTTGACGGGATTTGAACTCAAAACATTGATGCACAACAGCACCAATCGCTTAGCCTTATGTTCAGCACCCTATATCCCTCGGTCACATCTTCTATATACAAATATAGTTCCAATAGCCGAAGTGTGACCTTGTCTCGTAAGAACAATCTAGAGATAGACATAAGACATGTGTCTAAGCGTAGATGGTACATATATACTTAATATTATATATATGCAACGTCTGATAAACCAGTCAACGATCAATCTTACGTCTTAAGGATTGTTTCGGTATAACGATACTATACAAGTAAAATAAATTATGAACGTCAACAAAACGTTTCAAATTATTTTATATTATATTTTCCATTTTAGAATCGTCTGTATCCTTCCGCTGATCACGTTCAAACTATCCACTCATAATTCGTGGGTCCTGGGTCAATTTAGTCAATTACATTGGTCTCATAGATATCTGGTTACTGATCAGGTGTATAAAAATTGCTATGGCAACATACCATTACTCAAATCTTACGATAGGTTGGTAGATTCCAAGCAAAATAAAATATAATAGGAAACAACGTTTTTGGTTTATTACACAAATAAGGTATCAAATCCATGCAACTCCCATTTTCCAAACGCACCGGAACCAATCAATGTTCCGACAGAGTGGTATTTATTGTTATTTGTTTTGATACTAATTCAGAGAAATATGCAGTCCAAGTTAAAACGAAACCAGTCCAAATTTGTCCAAAATACCATTCAGCAGAGTTATTTAAATTTTACTTCTAAAATGATCATTACATGTGACACACCGATGTGTAAAACAACTGGTTTTCATTGTATCAAAAGTGATTTTTGTTTACGGCATGAAATCTTTGTAATCCGAAAATTAAATAAATATTATATTCTGTAATACCTAAAACATATAAACATACAAAATAGAGGTATAAAGTTTTTGTTTAGCTTCAATTAGTCTGGGTGTCGTTGTACTTCATTGCACAGTAACAACATGAACGTATGCAAATTGTTTTGTTTATCAATCTAATAATGAGATATGGACCGTGAGACTGATACATATGTGAAGCATTGTATGCAGGTAAAATATAAAGGAGAAAAATCATGAAATTGCTATTAGTCATATAATTTATGTCTGTTGATCTTATTTTAACAACTAAACCAATATAATATCATCACAGCACACACACATATACAAATGACAGATTTATCACATGATGCGAAAGTAAAGTTCTCCAGAGAAAGGAGGGGACGAGCTAATGCATTTTACAAGAGAAAAAAAAAAAAAGAAATATAACACACAGTCGTAAAAATTCCAAAAATAAACAGAAAAATCGTAGAAACAGAGGTAAAATCGATAAAAAAAAGCTTCACTTCTCATTCTCTGGCTTGATACAGGCACCTCAGTAGAAAATGGCGTGTTTAAACTAGTTTGCTGGTCCCAAAACTCCACCCTACCCAATATCTAATTCAGTCTCATTCATTATTTATAGAATGTGAACGTGGATAGATGTGAATATACGGATATGACGTCATTCAACAAGGTCTCCAAACGTGTGTCCCTGTATCAGACGAGGAGAGATCCAATGGTGGGAAAATAGCACTTGTATATGTTCTATTGAACTAATTGGAAACTCCGCGTAGAGAGTTTGACAACGAATCTATGCCACTGCATTTGAAATGCCACTACATAAATGTCAAAGATAACTTACAGAAAGAACCTTGCACTGAAGTGGGGTTAATTTTTCCAGGCAATAAATCATAATTCTATATATGAATTTAGAAGAATAAAAAATATATTGTCATGCATATCTATGTAATAAAATGAAAACAAAAAAAATACCACACTGTCAGAACAATTCTAAAATACCACACTGTCATAACAATTCTAAAATACCACACCGTCATAACAATTCTAAAATACCACACTGTCGGAATAATTATAAAATACAACACTGTCAGAACAATTCTAAAATACCACACTGTCGGAACAATTCTAAAATACCACAATGTCGAAACAATTATAAAATACCACACTGTCGGAACAATTCTAAAATACCACTGTCGGAACAATTCTAAAATACCACACTGTCAGAGCAATCCTAAATTACTATACTGTCAGAACAATTCTAAAATACCACACTGTCAGAACAATTCTAAAATACCACACTGTCGGAACAATTCTAAAATACCACAATGTCGAAACAATTATAAAATATCACACTGTCGGAACAATTCTAAAATACCACTGTCGGAACAATTCTAAAATACCACACTGTCAGAACAATCCTAAATTACTACACTGTCAGAACAATTCTAAAATACCACACTGTCAGAATAATTATAAAATACCACACTGTCGGAACAATTCTAAAATATGACACTGTCGGAACAAATATTAAATACCACACTGTCAGAACAATTCTAAAATACAACACTGACAGAACAATTATAAAATACCACACTGTCGGAACAATTCTAAAATATCACACTCTCGGAACAATTATAAAATACCACACTGTCAGAACAATTCTAAAATACCACACTGTCAGAACAATTCTAAAATACCAGAGTCAGAACAATTCTAAAATACCACACTGTCAGAACAATTCCAAAATACCACACTGTCGGAACAATTCTGAAATACCACACTGTCAGCACAATTCTAAAATACCACACTGTCAGAACAATTCTAAAGTATCACACTGTCAGAACAATTCTAAAATACCACACTGTCTGAACAATTCTAAAATACCACACTGTCAGAACAATTCTAAAATACCACAGTGTCAGAACAATTCTAAAATACCACACAGTGAGAACAATTCTAAAATACCACACTGTCGGAACAATTCTAAAATACCACACTGTCCGAACAATTCTAAAATACTACACTGTCAGAACAATTCTAAAACACCACACTGTCAGAACAATTATAAAATACCACACAGTCAGAACAATTCTAAAATACCACACTGTCAGAACAATTCTAAAATCAATTATCAAAATACTAGAAAGAGGCAATATCGAAAACGTTAAAACGCAAATACACGATCGCATTACTCTTGCGATACCAATCAAATAGACCACTAGTCAAGCCAAAGGTGATATTGATGTTTTGCTTGTTGATAAATCCAACAGTGCAACACAAATACACCATTCTACGGAACGACGATATAAATTGAAAGAGTCATATTACCCAGGATATTTAATGTTATTTAAAGGGTCAACAATCATGTCAAGTAAGGGATTTTAAAGATACGATGGAGTTGAAATTCATAAACGAACAGGACGAGGCAACGATTTCCGGAAAGAGGAGATAACTCATCAGGTAATTATTGATAAACTCTATATTAAAACTTTAAGATAACAAGCGGGTTACATAAAGCCGTAAATCGAAAGACAGATAAAACAGCGAGCATAAACACACCATAGTCTGAAATAAACGCTACACATAACACAAGACTGAGCAACACCGACTTTATTAAATCCAGTTTGAACTGTGGTGCCCCGAAAGGTAATCAGTTCCTGTTCCACTAGTTGGATCCATGAACGAGGACAGAAAGACGGGAATGGTCAACGATAAACAGAACAGTGTGTCACGGCTTACCAAGTCATGATATCACTATTGCTCTCAAAGAGTGAACAGTAGCATTTATTAAATAAGAGACATGACGTGTTGCTCATAGTCAATATCAGTAATATTCTTGTGTAGCATCACGGCTTGTTTGAACACTTTTTTTAAGCTGGGAGTAAACAACTATTTAATAGTGCGCCAGCAGAGTTTTCGTTCATAGTATTTTTTTTTCATTTATTTTGCCATTAAACAAGTTCAATAATAGCGCAATTCAGTAAAAATGTACTTCAATTAAGGTTCATTAATATTTATCAAAGGGTCACTGGAATTGCTAAAGTCAATTTGTTTAATCAGCAGTTCTTATTGTCCTTCAATATTTAAACCAGAGACTCAGTGTGCTAAGCATGTGTCGCTCACCTTTCATTGTGGTTTGAGGAACCTTTATACAGAACCTTCCATGTGTGCTTCCTACAAAATTTCAATTAATGGCGGCCATGTGTGTTAACGGATCGAGACGAAATGAGCAATCTTTATAGAGGATATGCCATAGATTCTTCCTAACTAGTCTCGGTTCATTTGGCTCAGCGGTTTCAGAGGAGAAGAATTTTGAGAAATTCACCATCCAGAAAGAAAAATTGCCTATGGCGGTATAACTGATAGGAACGAAATGAGCACTTCCAATAGAGAACCTTCCATAGATGTGCCAAAGCAGTTTCTGAGATGGAAATTAAAATGTGAAAAGTTAACAGACGACGGACGCCAAAAGCTCACCAAGGGGCCAGGGAAATGTGTCGGATTGTACAGGATGTCGGAACACTCAGGTTTGATTTTAGTTAACAGAAATACTTTGGGACCATAAATGTTTGTCTTATGTCACAGGTGTCGGATTGCACAAGTTCACTCTATATGTTTTAACACGGAGAGCACATACTTCTAATAATGGATTGTAAAGTTTCGGTTTTCTCATGATGCAACATTTTTTGATAGAATTCAAATTGTTTGTTTTATGTACACAATTGTAAACATAAATTGCACAACATAATGTGTATGATGTAGACTCTGGGCTCCCAACATATATAGCATCATATGATTTGGAAAGATAGAAATTGTACCTCTGAACATAAAAACAATGTAAGAAGAATATGACGGTACTAATTATGGCGTACATTAGGCAAACTTATCACTTTTGATATAATTTGGAGAAACCAATATGCTACTTATCAATATGTAAACAGTGAGGGTTCCTAACTTTGATCGTGCAATCTTTGAATATTACAATAATCCAACTTCATAGTAAACAAAGCAATAACTATTCTGTGGAAGGTGACTTTAGCAATTCTGCACAAAACGTTTTATATTTCTTTCCTTTAATGCTATGCAAAGTATCCCCATGTAAAATATTTGATGAAGTGATTTTTTTATATTTTTTTTTTACATTTTGCATAGTACATATATTGTGTAGCGTCGAATGGACAATCCAGAGACAGTCAATAATGGACACAATACACAGAACAAAGACAAACAAAACAAACGTTAAGCAAAACTAGTGAATATTGCGACAGCAGTGTTTTGGTTCATAGTAGTTTTTTTTTTCATTTGTATTGCCATTAAATAAGTTCAATAATAGCACAATTCAGTAAAACATAACTTAAATGAAGGTTCATTATGCTATTGATGAACATCATTGAAAGACAATTACAATTATGTCTAAATAAGATAGAAAAATGGGCAATGGAGATGGATTTAAATTATCCCTCAAGCTCAAAAACTGCAGTAATAAAAGAGGACTCCATCCAGACCTGGAGTTAAAATTATATAATTCCCCTATAAAAATAGCTCCAGAAACTAAATTTCCAAGTCTTTTTTTTAATAGTAATTCTTTCTTTACCTCATATTAAAACCTTAAAAATGGGTGCCTTAAAGCACTTAATATATTAAAATTTGTGTCCAGTACCGTTTGGGGATATGTAGTTAACTATTAAATAATGAGGGCCGACCGGAATGTATTACGTGTAATTCCAGCTATTCACTTAAATATGTTTTACTTGACTGCGTGGATGTTGCTGACATTCGTCAGACATTCCACTATGTCAACAATCTATATGATTTATTTATGATCCCTTAAATGATGAATATCCAAAACAATGTGTTGTGAGGCTTAATTTCAGCTCTGTTCGCTCGAGTACAAGGCATCTGACAATAAATGATACACAAGATATGTTTGTCGTTAAGAGCATTTTAATAAAATGCTAATTCAACATACTATTTATAAACATATAGACTAGTACCAAATATATACAACATAATCTACGTCAAAAAGTTTAAAACAAATGACTAGCCTAATTCAATAAAAACATCACATACAAATATCAAAAAAATTGAGCGAAGGTGGAGCATACAAAGCGTCAGTTTTAAAGTGAAGATAATAAAGTTTTAAAGGGTTAACTTGCAACGAAAAAAGGTTTCAAAGCGTTAACTTGCAACAAAAATGGAAATTCGTTGATACAGGAGGGTGGAAGGGTTGGAAGTGGTAAATCACTAAAAATCTTGAAAATTGCTTCGAATTAAAACGTTGTGTTTACAATTTGAAGTTTATAGATGGCGCTGCAAAAATCAATAGGGATAGAATGATGTACAATCTAAAAATAGCAATCGTATAGATTACCATGCAATCATAAAACTTCATCGAAAAAGATTTCATAAAATTACCAAAAAATAATTTAGGTATCATAAATTTACTTATGTCCCATAAATCCACTTATGATCCCTTAAATGATGAACATCCAAAACAATGTGTTATGAGGCATAAGTTGAGGTCTGTTCGCTCGAGGACCTGCGACACAATTTAAAATTTTTAAAAGCAATAGATTTTAGAAAGAATTCATGCCGCCCATACTTTATTGTTATTCTAATATGGGTAGGCATTATATTCATGAGATTTAACCCCTCGCTAACTTTATTGTTATTCAAATATGGGTAGGCATTATATTCATGAATATTTAACCCCGAGCGACAGCGAGGGGTTAAATCTCATGAATATAATGCCTACCCATATTTGAATAACAATAAAGTTTGGCAGGCATGAATTTTTAAATTCGAGGCGGTCAAGGTGGCCGGCACTGTACATACCAATGCATAAACATGGAGCATACAAAGAGTGAAATATGTGTTAATTATTTCGTTGTAAAGATGTTTCATGTTCGTCTTACCCATGTTTTTATTACAGGTATTCCCATTGATAACGTTGCGGCGTTTCTAATTGATATTTATACCGTTTATTTGTGTTGTCAGTGTTCACATTGTTTCTTTCACTGCTAACCGGAAGTTATGGGTGAAGTATAAACAATAAAAAAAAATCGCTAACCATGAAGAATTTTCTGAAAATAGTCAGTGTTTATGTAGGTGCTTTGCTTTTTTTAGCTCAGCGCGCATGGGTGGCCTAAGTTTGATTGGTATTCAAATATGCCTTTATTTGTATACCGGATACAGGACGTCATATTAGAATTATATACAAAAAGATAGTTTGATAACATACGTTCTCAATAAATGGTTTTATCTTTTTCATATTTCTTTTATTTGTATATATTACCCGTTTGTTTTTTTATAGAGAAGTACATTTTATTTGTCATGTAGGCGTCTTATGTTAATATACAATTTGTTCACGCCACGGTATAGCTGAAATTATTTTAATGTTGCAAATCAATTTGCAAATTCCAGAAAAAAACACTTTTCTATGGAAGGTGACTTTGGCGAATGGCTATTCTGTACAAACCGTTTTATATTTCTTTCTTTTAATGCTATGCAAAGTATTCTCATGTAAAAAAAAAACATTTTGACGAGCTGTTGTTGGGTTGTTTTCTCAACAATTTGTATTCATTTAAGAGAACATTGAAAACGTTATCATGAACCTTAACCTCTACTGGGAGGAATATTAATTCATTGTATTCAATCTAACACATATCAGGAATGTTTAGATGTTGTATTGATGTTACAAAGTAACCTGGCCGTCCTGTTTAAACTTCAAACTATGACCGTGGACGAATCTACTATTTATATGTAACACCAGGTTCTCGTACAAATAACAACAATCGGCTATTCATAGTATTGTTGTTTGCATAATATAGAATATAAAAGGTATAATAATTGCCAATTGACTCTAATTAAATGGATCAGTGAATTCAGATATAGACTATTTTACCTGTCCACCCTAAATTAAAAATGAAGGTTCCAATTGAACTACGACCGATAGCCACGCCCGGCCAAGTTAACCTGAATCAACAATACATCTTATTGATAAGTCGTTTTTGACATTTGTCTTATATTAACTTTTAATGTTTCGCAAAGTCAGAAAACATATTAAATACTATAAACTAGTATAAGAAAAAAGTATTAATGATGTTAATAGTACATAGGTAAACAATTTGATTTAAATAACATAGGTATATTGCGTTTACAAATTTACAGAAGGATGATAACAGGTAATGTTTTTACTTTCTTTAAAGGGATATTAAAGCTCTTTTTTGTTATCTCATGACAACTTGCAATTGGTTCAATAAATGATATTTATGATAAATTATCCTAGTTTATATCAATGAATCTTTGTAAGAGTGACATAATTCGTTGATAATTCTGTCATATCATGCGGTTTTCTCTAGGTTTTTCCAATAATTGAATGTTTGCTTCCTAGATAAAAATACATTTCGACCCTTTTAAGTGATATTTTAGCGATATTAGGGATTATATGGGCGTGCAAACTATTATTGGAATGTCTTTACAATTAAATTGAAAAGAAACAACCTTCGTCACGAGTTGAAAAAATATATGTTAAAACGAGCTTTAGTATCCCTTTAAGACAAGTTTAAATATACCATAAAACTCAGTATATCGACGAAGGACAGAAAATTCAATGGTCAAAACATAAAGAATAAAGGGACGGACAATAATCTACGAAACACTATACAGAAAACTACAGATTGAGCACCACGAACACAATTAAACCCCGGGTGTGAACTCTGAGTCTAAAACTTGTCATTGTACATCAGCAAAGTCTCGATTTTAAAAACAAAATATTATAATATCATAAGTGTCAACGCTAAAGATGTTCATAGTAGATAGATAAATAATTTGATCTACATAACATTTAAATTGTGTTTGTGAAATTCTACTGGTGGGTGATTAAAAGTAATAGTTATACGTTCTTTAATGAAAGTTTTAATAATACCAAATGGCCAACCAGAGCCCGTACTTCAAAAGGCAGACAATACAATGGCCAAAAAGGACAAAATGCCAAGCAATAATCTAAAAAAACACTACACAGAAAACTAAAGATTGGACACCACGAACACCATTAAAAAAACGGGAATGAACCCTGATCCCGAAAATTGTCAATGTATATCAGATCACTTGCTTTTTGTGCGAGAGAATTCATGATTGTTGTTTTCATATACATAACTTCTATTTTTGGTTTTGTAATATTCAGATTGTGATTACCCCTTTGGTATCTTCAAACTCTTCTTGCAAGAGGGGAGTATTATATTCATAACCTGACTAAATTCAGAAAACTTATAATAATATAATGACCACATTACTTATTTTAATCTAAAATTAAGTATTAAATCAGTTTCAATGGTGCATGTATGCTATCCCAATATAAAAAGTGATAATACTCGAGAATTTATCCGATCCGAGCATCACACTACATATCAAGGGGACTTAACCATATGTGTAAATTCAAAACATAATAATTGAATCATATCATAAAAGCAATGCTCACCTGGAAAGCTTTCTCTTCTCTAGTATGTGTTCGTTCGAAGTACCTAAGGTATATATACGATTTATAATATATTAGAGGACTTCCTTGTTACCTGATATTCAAGTTGCATACAAACAACAAATTCATTGTTTATAACATTTTATAAAGCACTACACACACGGATGATTACGAATAAACGTGACAAGGTATTTTGATTTGAAGTCACCTCACAATAAACTTATCTAATCGGTGCATTTTCATAATAAACGCACATTTTTCTTTTAATTTAAATCTACAAATCGACATTGTCGACTTTTTTAATCTTCATTAAATTTCTAATATATATATATGTTGTGTACAAGTTGCGATTTTGTACATGTTATAACATGTACAAAATAATTGTACATGTTATAACTTGAACAATGCAAAAATACAAGTTATAACATGTACAAAAATTAGGTCGTACATGTTATAACAAGTACAAAATATTGCTTAAAAATGGCTTTAACTTGTACAATATATGAAAATAATTTTAGATCTGAAGTAATGAAGAGCAATAATCAAAAGCAAAAGAAACATAATATACAGCATGCATAAATTACCACATTGTGTACTTTACTATTCCAGAAACCAGCTGTGCTTACTTGTTGCTACATGACAAAGACATATGACACCTAGAGTTACACATAACTTTTAACCTTCGACATTTACACCTACCAGACTTACAATTTCCTTTCTTTCATTGTCAATGCACAAAACCTTGCCCTCCACTCAACGATATCTTACTAACTATCTCTCTCACACTCATATCACTCACTGGGACTTAAGACACATCTAAAGTGGCATTTGCAACAAATTGAACCTGATTTCTACTCATATATCCTTTTATTTGTCCAACTTTAGTACCAATCTTATAGCCACCATGTTCATTTACATTCATCACAAGACCATTTATGTTTCTCTCGTCGGCAGGGCCTCTATCAACAGACGGAATTGGAATGCTAACATTGTCACCTTTGGAGAGAACAGTTACTTTTGTTTTTGTGTTCTTTGTCAAGGAATCGGCTTGCACCTGTTGGCCAGAAAGGGCCCTCTTTCGTGCACGTTTGATGTCAATATTTGCAATTTCAGACAAACCCTCATTGGAATCAACAGGAGGAATATCATTCCCAGAAAGTGCCCTCTTACGAGGATTTATGCAAGAAGGTGTCATGGCGATACCAGCTTCATAAACACAATTCTTAATTCAATGACCATGGTTTATGTTTCTAATTCTATGGTGGATCTATTGTTGTCTGTTGAATTATGTGCAGTCACATATTTTGCCTTCCGAGTAGACACTCACAATTATTATTCACCAAGTGAAATAATATTCATTGACTACAGGTGTGTCTTAAAAAAATTAAATAATTATAAAAACTGCTCAACTTATCATTAATTGTATCAAAAATAAAAAAAAGAGCAAAAACTAAACCAAAAATTAATAAAAAATATAAAATTGATGGTAATAAGATCCCAGATTAATGAAATGTTGTTGTGATAATGGAAGCGTATCCTTTGTTCTTTATTTTTCAAATATTTTACAAGTTAAAGTCATTTTTAAGCAATAGTTTGTACATGTTATAACATGCATAAGCTACTTTTGTACATGTTATAACCTGTATTTTTGGATTGTTCAAGATATAACATGTACAGTTTTCTTGTACATGTAATAACTTGTACAAAATTGCAACATGTACACGACATATTCGTTAGTTTTTATTTTATAATCGTCGGTAACCCAGGGCTGATCACGTAGCAGTACTCACAATGATTACTAATCAGGCATATAGAAGTTGTTATAACAAAATAACATTACTGAAATATTACGATTGGTTAGTAGGTCGAAAAAATATATAATCTGCAACACTGTTTTTGTTTATTATACAAAAAAGGTATCAAGCCCATACAACTCCTTCTTCCAAACGCAAAGGGACAAATCAGATTCGAGATTAAATATTCATAAGTACCATAAAATTTATATCATATGAGTGGAGGGTATAGTAGTGTAATCAGCCATGGACAAACGTTACCGATGATGAACATGTTTGGATGTGTCAACATTATATATCACACGTTATACTGGATGTAGGTTTGAGCATAGGGAAAACTTGTTTGTTCAAAAATACAGATTCATGTAAAAAGAACTCCCAATATGATATTCTCACCTAACAATCTACGATTTAGTGACAATTAGCGTACATGTATGTTAAAAAAGAGACTTCGTAGACTAAAGAGAGATACAGCAATAATTCAGTGTCTACACATTGACACAACTATTAGTTATAAGCCAACCTTGTACTTAAAACTGGAGATATCAACCAGTTTTGTACCTAGAACTACAGATATATACAATTAACAGATATCAGCCAGTTTTGTACTTAGAACTACGGAGAGATACAAATAACAGTTATCAGCCAGATTTGTACTTAGAACTACAGATAGATACAATTAAAAGTGATCGGCCAGTTTTGTACTTAGAACTACAAATAGATACAATTAACAATAATCCAGTTTCTACACATTGATACAACTATTAGTTATAAGCCAGCCTTGTGCTTAAAAGTAGAGATATATACAATTGACAGATATCAGATAGTTGTGTACCTATAACTACAGATATATACAATTAACAGTTATCATCCAGTAGATACAATTGACAGTTATCAGCCAGTTTTGTACCTACAACTACAGATATATACAATGAACAGTTATCAGCCAGTTTGTACTTAGAACTACAGATAGATACAATTAACAGTTATCAGCCAGTTTTGTACTTAGAACAACAGATAGATACAATTAACAGATATCAGCCAGTTTTGTACTTAGAACTACAGATAGATACATATAACAATAATCCAGTGTCTACACATTGATACAACTATTAGATATAAGCCAGCCTTGTACTTAAAACTAGATATAGATACAATTGACAGTTATCAGCCAGTTTTGTACTTAGAACTACAGATAAATACAATTAACAGTGAGCAGTCACTTTTGTATTTAGAACTACAGATATATACAATTAACAGTTATCAGCCAGTTTTTACTTAGAACTACAGATAGATGCAATTAACAGTTAGCAGTCAGTTTTGTGGTTAGAACTACACATATATACAATTAACACTTATCAGCCAGTTTTGTATTTATAACTACATATAGGTACAATCAACAGTTATCAGCCAGTTTTATACTTAGAACTACAGATAGATACAATTAACAGTTATCATCCAGATTTGTACTTAGAACTACAGGTAGATACAATTAACAACTATCATCCAGTTTTGAACTTAGAACAATAGATGGATACAATTAAAAGTGATCAGCCAGTTTTGTACTTAGAACTAAGGATAGATACAAATAGCAGTTATCAGCCAGATTGGTACTTAGAACTACAGGTAGATACAATTAACAGCTATCATCCAGTTTTGTACTTAGAACTACAGATAGATACAATTAAAAGTGATCAGCCAGTTGTGTACTTAGAACTACAGATAGATAAAATTACCAATAATCCAGTGTCTACACATTGATACAACTATTAGTTATAAGCCAGCCTTGTACTTAAAAGTAGAGATAGATACAATTGACAGATATCAGATAGTTTTGTACCTAGAACTACAGATATATACAATTAACAGTTATCA
>MJUT01038712.1:790042-803471 GCA_002080005.1 Gigantidas platifrons | reverse complement strand
TTGACAGATGGTTTCCTTGTGATAAGTGAAGTTCTAGCTAGTTGACAGATGAATTCCTTGTGTTAAGCTAAGTTCTAGCTAGTTGACAGATGGTTTCCTTGTGATAAGTTAAGTTCTAGCTAGTTGACAGATGGTTTCCTTGTGATAAATGAAGTTCTAGCTAGTTGACAGATGGTTTCCTTGTGATAAGTTGAGTTCTAGCTAGTTGACAGATGGTTATCTTGTGATAAGTTAAGTTCTAGCTAGTTGACAGATGGTTTCCTTGTGATATGTTAAGTTCTAGCTAGTTGACAGATGGTTTCCTTGTGTTAAGTGAAGTTCTAGCTAGTTGACAGATGGTTTCCTTGTGATAAGCTAAGTTCTAGCTAGTTGACAGATGGTTTCCTTGTGATAAGTGAAGTTCTAGCTAGTTGACAGATGGTTTCCTTGTGTTAAGCTAAGTTCTAGCTAGTTGACAGATGGTTTCCTTGTGATAAGTTAAGTTCTAGCTAGTTGACAGATGGTTTCCTTGTGATAAGTGAAGTTCTAGCTAGTTGACAGATGAATTCCTTGTGATAAGCTAAGTTCTAGCTAGTTGACAGATGGTTTCCTTGTGATAAGTTAAGTTCTAGCTAGTTGACAGATGGTTTCCTTGTGATAAGTTAAGTTCTAGCTAGTTGACAGATGGTTTCCTTGTAATAAGTTAAAATCTAGCTAGTTGACAGATGGTTTCCTTGTGATAAGTTAAGTTCTAGCTAGTTGACAGATGGGTTCCTTGTGATAAGTTAAGTTCTAGCTAGTTGACAGATAGTTTCCTTGTGATAAGTTAAGTTCTAGCTAGTTGACAGATGGTTTCCTTGTGATAAGTTAAGTTCTAGCTAGTTGACAGATCCTCTGAATTTTGAATACAATGATCCCTTACTGTTTTTAACATGAAAGGGCCTTAAAAGTTGGAAATTTCACATTTTTTACTTTTTTATTTTTCATACAATTTTAATGCAGATTGTTTTAGTGTAAACATATTTTATTAATCAATACATATGAATATAGTACAACAATTTAAATACAACAATAGTAATGAATATGAATTAATTAAGGGGATCCGAAAACAAGTTATTAAACTTATATAAATCCGTATCCCAAGATATTTAGATTGTTTTACAAATGCACATCTAAATTGTTTATTGATGGGCCATTAAAAAATTGTGCTATTTTACTAAAGGGACTATAGGAGACCCAAATTCCGGAATTTCGCATATTTGGACGGTATATAGAATTTTTATTTTTCGTCCAATTTTGATACTGTTTTTTTTCTGTGAATTTATTGAGCAGAGAGCTTTTGGTAGTATTTCCTCTATCTCCTATGGTTTACTATATAAAGTCAACTGAACGGTGTCAACAAGTGTCAAACTGCAATATTTGAACTTTTATATTTTTTCATCTAATTTTAATGCAGTGTTTTAGCTAAAGGATCATCTCTCAGGTTTGTTGATGGGATATTAAAATTAATGGATATTTTGTTTGTAAAACAGGCCAAAATTCTGAAATTTTGCATATATGGAAATTATATAGAATTTTTATTTTTTATTCAAGTTTTAAAACGAGACAAAGTTTCAAAATACAGTGAGTCTATCAAATTACTGTTTTCAGCATAGTTCTTTGTCTAACACATTATTGTGTCAAGCAATTTACTGTGTCATGTAAGATACTGTGTCTACACTTACTTTTAATATATGCTTGTTCAAAACCCCCTTGTTGACATGCTACACTCGGCATAGCCTTTATTTTATATTTTACCAGTATTAATTATAGTATAATTAGTGCAATCTTGTCAACCTGCTGTGTGCAGGATAACCCTTTGTTTTAATATAATTAGTATACAGAATATATTTTGAGTGTTATAATTTATTTAGGTACGACTTGCCAACAGATTCCACAAACCATTGCTAGTAATTAGCAATGGTAAAGTTGATAACATGTTGGAGATTTTAGACCAATATCCAGATGTAACAGCTTGTCTCACTATTGGGTCTTATGTACCAAGTGATGGAGATATAAATAAATGGATGAAAAAGGGATATTATCTAGGTGTTACAGGTTAGTTCATTATCTAGGTGTTACAGGTTAGTTCATTATCTGGGTGTTACAGGTTAGTTCATTATTTAGGTGTTACAGGTTAGTTCATTATCTAGGTGTTACAGGTTAGTTCATTATTTAAAATCCATCCAAGATGGCCACTGTAACTAAGAAAAGAACATTCTTAAATTAAGCAATTCTGCCTTATTTCAAGCAGTATTCTGCTTAAATTTTAACTGTAAGAGTGTAATTAGGAGTTGATTCTTAGTCAAAACCATAATAAAATGTATCATCATAAGTTAAAGGCTTGTTCAGGTGAGCGATTCAGGCTCAAGTGAGCCTTTAGTTTTTTATCACAGGGCCACATGTTGTATGGTTATATTAACATTCAGTGACACATCCATAGCTTTCTGTCGACATGTTGTATGGTTATATTAACATTCAGTGACACATCCATAGCCTTCTTTCGACATGTTGTATAGATATATTAACATTCAGTGACACATCCATAGCCTTCTATCGACATGTTGTATAGTTATTTTACCATTCAATGACACATCCATAGACTTCTATCGACATGTTGTATAGTTATTTTACCATTCAATGACACATCCATAGCCCTCTTTCGACATGTTGTATAGATATATTAACATTCAGTGACACATCCATAGCCTTCTATCGACATGTTGTATAGATATATTAACATTCAGTGACACATCCATTACCTTCTATCGACATGTTGTATAAATATATTAACATTCAGTGACACATCCAATACCTTCTATTGACATGTATAGTTATTTTACCTTTCAATGACACATCCATAGCCTTCTATCGACATGTTGTATTGTTAATTTACCTTTCAATGACAACATCCATAGCCTTCTATCGACATGTTGTATAGATATATTAACATTCATTAGCACATCCATAGCCTTCTATCGACATGTTGTATAGTTATTTTACCATTCAGTGACACATCCATAGCCTTCTTTCGACATGTTGTATAGTTAATTTACCTTTCAATGACACATCCATAGCCTTCTTTCGACATGTTGTATTGTTAATTTACCTTTCAATGACACATCCATAGCCTTCTTTCGACATGTTGTATACCGTAGATATATTAACATCCAATGACACATCCATAGCCTTCTATCGACATGTTGTATAGATATATTAACATTCAGTGACACATCCATAACCTTCTATCGACATGTTGTATACAATCGTAACTTCTCTGCCATTCTCGCTACCCTGCAAATAACCTCGTATGCATTAGGCGTATAAATCGTACTACTTTTCACATGTCAGTTACATGAAAGTTTGATAAAGTTATATTTTAAACAATTTTCTATATTTCAATTATTTTCATGGATAAAAGTTAAAGTTTTAATTAGTTTTGCATGATTAAAGATTTTACTTAGTAAGTCTTCCATATTGAATTTTCGTGGACTATATTTTTGTGTGGCTTATATATAATTAACTTCCGGCAAACAATTTAAGAAGAATTTCTACTATCTGCATACAAGGTTATTTGCAGGGTAGCGAGAATGGCCAAGTAGTTACGATTGATTTTGTATAGTTATTTTACCATTCAATGACACATCCATAGCCTTCTATCGACATGTTGTATTATTAAACCTCTCTATATATATGTATCTAGGATTGGTCTGATCAACGGTCACATGACTTTGACAATTGCGACGTTTCCTTTGACAACCTCAAAAATTTACCGTGCGAGGTAAATAATAGTATTGTCACCCTCGACAACCCCAAATTTTTTCCGCTAGGTGGCGATAACCGCAAACCGGAAATCATTTGTTTGTGTAGAAAATATGGCAACTGCAGGTCGGTTTGCCGCTAGCTCAGAGGAAGAAATAGCAAAAATCCTCTCTGAAAAGGATGCAGAGAACACAAAACGTTCTACGTAATCCGCAGTCAAATGTTTGCAGCAGTATTTACTGGATTCAAATGCCGATAGCCTCAACTTTGATGACTATTCCCTGTGTTGTTGACAAAATTAAAAAAGAAATTTTGTAAGTTTTAAAAACCGTTGTTCGGTTAATAAAACAATTATGGCCATCTTAGTCGGTGGACATCCAGAATTGTCAACTTGTGAGGATTGTTTTCCCTTGGGCTAAAAGCCCTCGGGAAAACAACCCTCACAAGTTGACAATTCAGGATGTCCACCTCCTAAGAAGGCCATAATTGTATATTGTTATTTTAACATTCAGTGACACATCCATAGCCTTCTATCGACATGTTGTATAGTTAATTTACCTTTCAATGACACATCCATAGCCTTCTATCGACATGTATAGATATTTTTTATATTTTCAGGTTGTGTGTGGTCTAACCAAAAAGACAATTTCTGGCTACCAAGTGTGATAAAGAGTGTTCCTCTTGATAAGATCATTCTGTGTAGTAATACTCCTCTTCTATACTCAAACTCTGCCACTAAATATAACAAGTTTATATCAGAGATTAAATGTTCTGGAGATTTTAAAAATGTGAGCAAGGAGTGTATTGATGTAAGTAAAGAATGTGATACAACAGAAGAAGACCAGTATAATGTGGAACCAATGGCCCTTTGTGTTGTGTTAGAACTCTTAGCTTCATGTTTAAACAAATCTCCTATCAAACTGGCAACAATTGTTAATGGTAATGCAGAGAGATTTTATAACTTTGACTCTCTGGATGAAAAATAAAAGGTATATTGTGAGAGTCCATAGATATATAAAGAGATAATGGTTAACTTGACAGTCCATGAATCAGTTATTGAGCCTTTGGACAATGCTGTCGTTTCTGTATCAAATATTGGGCTTTTTGTTAACTTGACAGTCCCTGAATCAGTTGCTGGGCTTCTGGTTAACTAGACAGTCCCTGAATCAATTGTTGGGCTTTTGGACAATGCTATAGTCCCTGAATAACTTGGGCTTTTGGTCAATTTGTCTCTCATTAAATCTGTTGTTGGGCTTCACCCTCATGTCCATATTAATGCTCTATAAACCTGTTGCTGAGCCTTTGAACAATGATCATTCTGTACATGAGATGATGGGTATATGACTCTTGGTACTCCGTTCAGCCAGTGCCTGATTTAGATGAAGAGGAGCCCAAGGCTATTCCTCCTATGAGCTGCCAACCACTACCCTCATGATTATAGGAAAATGCAAGAGTGTTTGAAACAATTCAAATTTAGAAACTACAGTGCATTATGACAGTATATGTGAGAAAGGTCTATGTCAGTGTCAAAATTATTGTACTCATTCACTGGATGCCAACATAGATCGTGAGGTCCAAGGATTCAGCCTGTCAAGCCTATAGGTAAATATGGCACTGCCTTCACCGGATGCCCCCATAGATTGTGAGGTCCTAGAATTCAGCCTGTCAAGCCTATAGGTAAATATGGCACTGCCTTCACCGGATGCCCCCATAGATTGTGAGATCCTAGAATTCAGCCTGTCAAGCCTATAGGTAAATATGGCACTTCCTTCACCGGATGCCCCATAGACTGAGATCCTAGAATTCAGCCAGTCAAGCCTATAGGTAAATATGGCACTGCCTTCACCGGATGCCCCCATATATTGTGAGATCCTAGAATTCAGCCTGTCAAGCCTATAGGTAAATCCATCACTGCCTTCACTGGATGCCTCCATAGATTGTGAGGTCCTAGGATTCAGCCTGTCAAGCCTATAGGTAAATCCAGCACTGCCTTCAGCAGATGTTATGTATCTTATTCTTGGTACACCCTAAATGAGATGCTGGGTATCTGACTCTTGGCACATCTTTACAGTAGACCTTGGACTTCTGACTGTCCTGCCATTTCATTTGGCAATCACTAAGTAAGTTGGTGTCTGGCGGTATGAAGGATGGATATTCTGATATCATTGACACATTTTAAAGAAGTGGGTGTTCTGGCTTTTGCAATTAACAAAGTATTTCTTGTAAATTTCAATTCCATATGTAAATATTTGTTGTTAAGTTTTGAATGTATATTGTATTTATGAATAATAAAATCTTATTTTCAAATATACTGTATAACTGTGTTTTTGAAAGGTGTGAAATTAAAATTTACATCTTTTGCATAAAGGGTATAATAAAAATTGTGATGTTATACTGGTAATTAATGAAGTTGATTCTCTACATCAAATCTATACATGCATAAAAAAAACTGTGGAAGAAAAGGTTTGAAGATACCAAAGGGGTTACCAGAAGTTGTAAATCAAAGAAGGACAGATAATATAAAGGTCAAAAGTAAAAAAAACAAAAGGACAATGACCTACAAAACACTACACAGAAAACTAAGGGTTTAGCAACACAAAACCCACAAGAAATCAGTTGGATGGGCCCATGTGCTTTGGAAGGGTAGACAGTTTTGCTCCACTAGTGGCACCCCAGATATTTGGTAATGGTTATGATGGCAATGGTAAAGTGATGACTTAAAGTAACCATTAGAAAGCTCTTGGAACTTTTGGTGCTCCAGGGGATAAATTTAACTTTTGATGCTCCATGTGATAAATTTAACTTTTGGTGCTCTATGGGATAAATTTAACTTTTGGTGCTCCATGTGATAAATTTAACTTTTGGTGCTCTATGGGATAAATTTAACTTTTGGTGCTACATGGGATAAATTTAACTTTTGGTGCTCTATGGGATAAATTTAATTTTTGGTGCTCCATGGGATAAATTTAAATTTTGATGTTCGGTGTGATCAATTTAACTTTTGGTGATTGGTAGGGTATATTAGTATTGATTATTGGTGATAAGTGGAGAATATTTGTTTTAACATTTGGTCTTCACTCATTACCTGTGGAACAATTAATATGAAAATCGTCGTTTGGAGTTTGTGCTATAATGCATCTGTTATTAGTAGTTTCTATAGCAACATAACTCATATTACCTAGGTGCCATCGTGGTCGCAAGGTAGTTGGATTTACAACTACCAATGCAGTCAGTGCATATCATCACTATAATTGTGTGTTCGAATCCCACTCACGGCGAGGTGTACTCGATACAACATTTGATAAAGTTCGTCAGTGACTTAAGACTGGTCGGTGGTTTTCTCCAGGTACTCCGGTTTCCTCCTCAAATTAAACTGACCGCCACGATGTAACTGAAATATTGTTGAAAGTGACGTTAAACACCATAATTATAGCCCTACTACTGCCATGGAGATACCTATCTGGGCGATACCTTAGCGATGTGTATCTTACTAATTCAACGACAGTCATGTCATAGAGATGTGTTTCTTATAATTCACATGACGTTGCCCTAAACCTAACCCACATTTTGCTATTAGATGGAACGGATTATGATAGATACGATCTGATTATGCAATATACACTAGCATTGATAATTTAAGGGTTATTGCGATCCATTCTTCATTCTTCTCCTCATCGCTTTAATTTGCAAAGAAAGTATTTTCTTTTTTTTAAACTTATTTGATTGGCTGTAAAACATAGTGTGGTACCAATCAAATTATTTTTTAAATGACTCATGAATACGATAGGATAGGTGTACTCGATACAACATTATGTGGTGAAATTTTTCAGCGACTTGTGGCAGATCGGTGGTTTTCTCCGGGTAGACCGAATTATTCTGTCTTTAGAAATCCCTTTCCATCAGATATATTCATCTCTTACTTATCTGACTTTTTATTTTTATTTTTTATGCTGATTTCACATAAATGCTGATTTTATTTTTTTATGCTGATTTTTATGTGAAATCAGCATAAAAAAAATAAAAAATAAAAATAAAAAGTCAGATAAGTAAAAGATGAATATAGACTGATAGAAAGGGATTTCTAAAGACAGAATAATTCGGTCTATTCTCTGGGCACTGCGGTTTCCCCCACCAATAAAATTGACCACCACGATATAACTGGAATATTGTTGAAAGTGGCGTTAAACACCATAGCCCCACCCCGATAGGATGGTGTATAAATAAAACACAGATGATTACTTCATTACAACTACAGTGTATGTGTGTATGTTGTTTTACGCTTCTTTCACTATCTTCCAGATACTTATGTTCTTCCCTCCAAATGTTGAAATGTACAATCTTTTCTCAGCAGAATCGTATCCTATAGCCCATGAGCGATCAATTCCTTCTTTCTTTGTCAACAAAATCCGACGCATTTGTCCTTGATCTCCAAACATATGAATATTGTTGCCATGGTGCCCAACCACATATAAATATTCATGCACCCTATCTATAGTGAAGCTACAGGGTCCACTTAATGTCTGATCATTAAAATCGTATATAACTTTCCCTTTGAGATCCATACAAACAATACGATCACTTGCAAAATGTGAACAAAGTAGACTTTCGTTAGGACCATGTAATAGACTCATGTATCCAACAAACTGAGGGAACACTTTTAGGGTTTTCCCATTCAATGTTAGCACTTTCAGACCATTGGTCACACAGTTCACAATTAATTTGTTGTTCATACAAGCAATACCACGACAATCGTCGTGAATCAGTATCTTACTAGTCATCTTTAATGTGTCTATAGTAACAAAGGTCACCATCTTTTGGTCTGGCAAGGTCACAGCAGCCAGGTTGTTATTGGTAACCGCCAAACTCCAGGGTCCACTCGACAGCTTGACATGTTTAAGATGTATACCATTACTATCGTACAGTAACAGTTGTCTGTTATATCTGTCAGCTAACAAGATATTACCATCAGATAAAACTTCAATGTGTCTGATCCACGGGTCTCTGTCTTCTGCTGGAATCTTAAACGTATGGTATAAAGTAAAGCGGACGTCACTGAAGACATTCATGCTTCGCCCATTATTGATTTTTTCGTTATCGTTTGGCGGTTTATTGTCGGTTTTGTGTAAATTTTCTGTTTCGTCTGATTTCAACAGGTTTTTTTCTGTATTATGTACATTTTCTGTTTCCTCTGGTTTAAACACATTTTTGTCTGTTTTATGGACGTTTCCTTTTTCGTCTAGGTTAATCGCATTTTGAATTACACCTTGGTCGCCATCATTTGGTGCATCACTTGCATTCTCTGACATTCTGAAAATAAAATCATGTGATGACAGTTGAGAAGAGAAAATAAAAGAACCACCTAGCGCATGAATGCGCGACGTATCCCCCCGCACTTACATAATATTTAGTTTTATATATTTATAGAAAGCAGCCTTGCAGTCTTAATGTATAACATACTTATAAGCCACATGCAAAGATTATTCAAACCTATCCATGTTTACTAAAGTTATCACATAAACAAGACACAATTCTTAAAATTGGTGATTTTTCAACCAAAAACTAACATTTTCCCCCAAAACACTTGCTTCAAATATTTCCATGTTAAAACCAATCCAAGATAATGATAATTACAAGCTCCTTGCAAAATATTATTCAAATCTATCCATGTTTAATAAAGTTATTGCGTAAACAAGACACAATTCTCGAAATTGGTGAGTTTTCAACCAAAAACTAAGATTTTCCTCCAAAACCCTTGCTTCAAATATTTCCATGTTATAACCTATCCAAGATAACGATAATTACAAGCCACATTCAAACAATTATTCAAATCTATCCATGTTTACTCAAGTTATCGCGTAAACAAGACTCAATTCTCAAAATTAGTGATTTTTCAACCAAAAACTAAGATTTTCCCCCAAAACCCTTGCTTCAAATATTTCCATGTAAGAACTCATCCAAGATAATGATATTTACAAGCCACACGCAAAAAAATATTCAAATTTATCAATGTTTACTAAAGTTATCGAGTAAACAAGACACAATTCTCAAAATTAGTGATTTTTCAACCAAAAACCAAGATTTTCCCCCAAAACCCTTGCTTCAAATATTTCCATGTTAGAACCCATCCAAGATAATGATAATTACAAGCCACATGCAAAAAATTATTCAAATCTATCCTTGTTTACTTAAGTTATCGCGTAAACAAGAAAGTGTGACGGATGGACAGACAGACAGACAGACAGACAGACGGCCGCTATTACTATATCCCCTCACCGCTATCGCGGGGGGATAAAAAGTGTACACTTGCATGAAAAGTTTAACAAAACTGAGTGCAATAATTATAATGTCTAATACATTGATATTTTATATCGGCCTGTATTCTTCATCATTCCTATAGTTCTGAAAAGAAAGTTTAAACAGTGATGGTCAACAAGTCCACCAATAACAACTAAATGAACAACCACCTCTCATCTTAAATAACTGCACACAAAAACGACCACGAAATATAACGTTGGATATCCAGGTTCTGGTTTGGGTCAGGCACAAGAATGTGGAAGTGTTAAACCGGTAAATGGGTTCCACAAGTACAAATGTATAATATCATATGTACCAATTTAATTGCTGCCACAGTTAGAAGCCTGTCCCTTAATGGAACTCCGGATATAGTAGTAGGGATTAATATTTCCGCTCCCGGGTGCAACCCACTCGAAAAGTTGTTTTTGTTTTGTTTTTTGTTTGGATAGTCATGTGGAGTAGTCTAAATTAAAAATTATTGTAGTCTTTAATCCATTAAAACCACCACTGTTTAACATAGGACACAAACGGTAAAAGTTTGCAATTCCTTCTGCTCAGAAAAATGTACGAATTTTGATTATGTAATACATTTGTATTACATAAACATCATTTCTTTTTAAAACACATAATTTTATATGTTGCAAAATACACAAAAAAAAACAACAACAAAAAAAACAAACACACTGCTATCTAGCAACTGGTTTTATATATTATTTTTCTATTAGTGTTTAATTTGGACGGTCAATTGTCGTTTGTTATAACTTTTATAAAAGTGTGTACCCAGTATTACATCTAAGATATGTTCTAAAGAAATACATTTGAATAAAACTTACCTTTGAACTGTCTTTCCTTTCTACAGCACAATCCTTGATTAAATGGTCGACAATCACTGTACCATGGATCTATAGATTACACAAAGACAACTCCTGTATTGTCATAATTGAAATCAAATCACCTTTTTATACTATTGTTAAAATTCGACATAACAACGTTTCAATTACGATATGTGACAGGTTTTTTGTTGGATAAACACATATCTTACGTATTTTGTGTCTTGTGTCTAGTGAACACATTGTATCTACTTGGTAAATTGACAACAATGTTTATGAAGAGCCCATCGAGGCCGTCAGAGTATACTAGCGGCTTACATCTATACAATCGGTCCGTCACCACTAGAATTTGTAGTTAGATTCTCTCACATAGCGAGGTGTACTCGATACGACTTTATGTGATAAAGTTTGGCAGTGACTTGCGGCAGATCAGTTGTTCTCTGTGGGAGGGGACGCTCTGATTTCCACCTTCAATAAAAATCCCAACGATATATTTCATGAATAATTTTTTACAAATTTTACTGCTGAAATTGCTAAAGTGACTGTTCTATCATTGAAGTTTTGATAATAACTGCTGATTGTTGCTGGTGTTTTATTGATTATAATTTTCATGACTCTTTAAAGAGACCAATTAACAGAATTTGTTATGATTATAACTTGTAAACAGAAAACAACGAATTTTCTGTTTTATTGTTTTTGATTTTATTACATATTTATCACACTTGAAAAGATCACAACTTCAAATCCCGCTTTCTTAAACATATTTAACAAACTTAGTAAGGTTCCAATCTCATGTCTAGTTTTCTTTGCCAATGAATGTCGCAACATCAAATATCTCGTTGTAATAAACAGTTTAAGAACCTTGTTTTAAAATCACCAACCTCAAATCTTCTTCTTTTGAACCAGTTAGTAAATGTGTTTAAGTCTAAACCTCAAATCTTGTAAACACTATAAACAAACTGGTTAAGGTTACAAATTAGAGTTGTCTTCTCTTGACCAATCAAACGAATTTAATATGGTTAGTACAGGAAATGTGATTCTCTTGATTAGTCAAGCGAACTTGGTTACAACTGGGAATCATGCTAAACAGTCTTGATTATATAGTAAATGGACGGAAAATCCCAGGACAAGATGTCACAGGACATATATAAGTCGCCGTTTGATAGGGCCACCAGTCACAGGAAATAAAGTAACAATTCGTATATTCTGATTATGGGAAAACCTCTAGTACAAAACGTCACAGGACAAAAAGTCACAATTAATATTAGGGGTTAAGAAAATGTTATAATAATAACTGAAAATGTCACAATACACATTTTATATGAAGGTAGGACGAAAAAAAGGTTTATACCTTTGTTTAATTATTGATAAAACATTACATATTTATAGAAATTATTAGATACACGTGCACTTAATACGTGATGTGGTACAAACGATGTGTTAGCAAAATTAGATAAATAAAAAAAATGTTCATTTTAGAACAAAGTCAATATATACATAAAACTAATTTTCAATTTATGTTTATAATAAACATGGATGTCCATCCTAGTATAACTATATATGTGCCCGCTTATTTATAACTGATATTTATATATTATTATATATATGGCATTTTTCATATTACACGTCATATCAACACGAGACGACCATATTAGCCCTAGGACCGAGGGCTAATATGGGTCGAGGGTTGATATGGCATGTGATATGAAAAATGTCATATCTTAACCTATTTATCATACACTTCAATGCGTCTTTCCTAATATTTGTGAGAGCTGATCGTTTTTAGAAACCATAGCCTTGATATAGGATATGATGCAATAATATACATTTATTACATGCTGGTGAGGGAAATATGAAAATTTATTCACCCAAGAGTACCATATTCCCCGAGGGCATCGCCCGAGGGGAATATGATGCTCGTGGGTGAATAAATTTTCATATTTCCTGTACCTGCATGCTATAAATGTTTTATTATATCGAATGAAACCAAGAAAACACATAAATATGTAAAATACTGCTGGCAAGCATATTCTAAGTCCATTGGAACGTTGTCTCAGATACATGTATTTAAACACCAAATTGCAACGGTTGCCTGCAAATGATGCGTTCCGAGTGCCTCTGACGTTTTCCTGTCAAAGAACGATAACTCTGGCGGAAAAACCCGCGAGGCTTCCGAAGTGGTGGAATATGATATTTATTTCACGGAATATGATTTTTGTCCTGTGTAATCACGTGTTCTGATTTTTGCCCATTGTCCAATCAAATTAATCTATTTATGGTAATTAATATATGAGGTATAATAATAATGTAATATATAGACAAAATCTGATACAAAGTCTTGTACCTACATACTATGTATGTAATACGTTTATCTTACATTTAAATAAAAACAAAACAAATAACAAGGGTTGAATCAAAATTGACAAAATTATGCAATACTCTGTTAGAAGACTACATTTAGTGCATGACGTCACGTTATTTATCGCCGTTCAAATAGCTTCTTTTCACTGGTTCATGCATGTGCA
>MJUT01038712.1:755743-776612 GCA_002080005.1 Gigantidas platifrons | reverse complement strand
TCACATTAACGATCTTCCGAAAAGTGTAACATCACAAGTACGTTTGTTTGCGGATGATTGTTTATTATACAGAACTGTAAAATCGCTGGATGACCACCTTAAACTTCAGCAAGATTTGGACTCTCTTCCAAAATGGGCGCAAACGTAGGGGATGAAGTTCAATGAGGGAAAATGTTAAATCATGTCAATACACAGGAAAAAACAACCATAAAATTATAACTACTTATTAAACAACCATATTTTAGAACAGGTCTCCGAAAATCCGTACCTTGGAGTGATCATTAGCGACAATCTTAAATGGTCAGCACACACATCAAAAATCTGCAGCCGGGCAAACAGTATACTAGGATTTATCAAACGAAACTTGAAACACAGCACTTCATCATTTAAAGAAACAGCCTATATCTCGTTAGTCCGTTCTATTCTAGACTATTCGAGTACTGTTTGGGACCCGTATCTTCAAAAAGATATAAATTCACTTGAAAGTGTCCAACGTCGTGCCGCTAGATTTGTGCATAATGACTACCACCGTAAAAGTAGCGTCACCAATATGATGAAGAGTCTTGGATGGAAGCCACTTGCCGAAAGACGCAGAGAACAACGATTGCTTCTCCTCTTTAAAATTGTAAACGACCTGGTGGCGCTCCCCACCGATTCACTAGATTTGGAATTAAATAATCGAACACAACGAAAATTAAACTCAAAGTGTTTTAAACCCATTACCTGCAATACCGAAATTCTATAAAATTCATTTGTGCCAAGAACTATTAAAGACTGGAACATTCTACCGGAAACCTGTATGAACTGCAAGAAAATTCCGGAATTTAAAAGTGCCATTTCTAACATACACACAACTGTTCAGAGTGACTAAGATCTGCGCACTCACCACCTCGAAGATGAATGCTCAGTAGTGAGCCACTTTCGAGAACCTATACAGATACAGATACAGTAGTTGCTTTAACAATTTGGCCCCATGGGGTGCCTCCTGGCATGTTTTCAATGGTTATCGTGGAAATATCGACTAAATCTGTAAAAGGCATGTAGTTTTCATTCTTTCAAATCTATTCCTGATACAGAAATTATTTATCTCTATGTCTTTTAGATACAATATCGGTTCGCAAATAGCTTGTTTCCTCAACTTTTATAGAAACTTACCTGAATATCCATGCTGCATCCGGGCTACTGCCATAAAAATAGATAAATAAATAGAGTTTGCCTCGCCCAGGTCAGTGCATAATTAATTAGCTTCCAGTAACGATGGTCAGCTTTTTTAATCGAAAAAACAACGTTTCGGAGCGTATGCGTCAATAATTCGGTTTTTAATCTTCATTTTATGAAGGTCAGTACGGAAATCGACAATAATTTTGGGTAGGCCTATGAAAAAATTACGCAGCCGGTACTGTAGACAATATCCCTTTAAGTCTTATTGTGTAATAACACTGCTTATTATGTGATAATGATGTTTTATTATGTAATAACAATGTCTTATCATGTGATATTAGCGTGAGATGGAAAATTCTCAGATAGCAAGATCAAAGGAAAACACCGCAAAATATTAACGATGTTTTTCAAAACGAGAGGACTTTTCTCAGTCATCTCTCATCGAAGGGCGAAGCCCTGAGATGAGAGATGATTGAGAAAACGCCCTCGAGTTTTAAAAAAAAATCTTTAATTATTTTATCGCTATTTTGTATTCATAATTAAATAATTTTTGTTGAGATACTGACATTTTTTTTAAATAATTACTATTTTATATCGTTAATCACTTATTATCAAGGATTTGGTAATGCGACGTCATTAAGTTATAACGTCATATTAGAAAACAGCAATAATACTACGTACGTGCGTCCTAATGGGCCTCGGTAAATATAATATTCTTGGGTTAATAAATCCTTGTATCCACCTCATTAAAAGTCATTAATTGTATAGTATTAAATCAGACTTGATTATGGAACGAAAATATGACAAAACAAATTATACGATATAAAAAACCATCACAAATTAACACAGTATATATACTCATATATATTTCTTATAAATGTTACAAGCATCATTCAACATGTTCACGAATTAAATGTACCAAAATACAAGATTAATTGATTGATTGATTGATTGATTGATTGATTGGTGTTTAATGCCAACTTTAGCAGTATTTCAACTGTATCGTGGCGTACCAAAATACAAGAAACAATTGCCAAATATAAATATTTCAATAACAATCTAAGTGATCTCTAAGCCATCCTTAAAAAATTTAGGGCTGTACCAGGCAGAGCATGATATGACCACAGCTAGGCTTCCAGCTGTACCAGGCAGAGCATGATATGATCACAGCTAGGCTTCCAGCTGTACCAGGCAGAGCATGATATGATCACAGCTAGGCTTCCAATTTTACTGCTATCAAGTTTAACTAAAAACCATCAGTGATAGATGAAATCCACTGGAATATTACTTGAAGCTTGTCACAATCAAATCAAAGAAAAGAAATGCCTCAAAATTAGATGAAAAATAAAAAAGATCAGCTTTTGGAATTTGGTACTGTTGGCCCCTTTTGGTTGACTTTATACGAGAAACTGTAAAAAAGAAAAGAAATTCATAGATATTATACCGCAAGGTCTCATCACAATCAATTCAACAACAAAAATGCATCACTTTGGTTGCAAAATGAAAATTCTGTACACCTTCAAATGTGTGAAATTTCGGGCCAGTGCTGTTCTGAACTGAACTGCCCCTTTTCCATTAACTTATTTATAAATAACTCGTTAAGATGAGCTTTTCGTAAAAAAAAAACCGAATTAAAATTGGATGAAAAATAAAAATGTTCAGATCATTGTTAGAATTTCAAAAGCTTCCATTGACTAGAACTAAGTATTCATCCAGAAATGAACTGTCAACAGACATCACGATGCCAATGTCAACAACGTAGATGGGCAGTTTAAAAAAAATGGCTAAAAAATTGAGGAAATATGCCAAAATTAGACCTATTAAAAACTCAATTTTCTTATTAGTTTCTGGTTGTATATACATTCAAGTTTATAAATCTAGTTGGAATAAGCATATTGAACAAAAATATTTTTTTAAAACATTTATTTGCAAGCAAAGTGTCATAAAATTTTAATGCATACAGAGTAATGTATATGATTGGTTACTTCAGTTGTGTAACAAAGATATGATATTTTTTGTTTTCAAATAATAAGTTATGTATGATATTTCATTTTTAAGTCATAAGTTCCAAATGATATAGATTAAATTTGTTAAAAAGCTAGATTTTCTTATTTTTTGCCTTGGTTTTTATCAATATGATGTCTAATAGTTTTTGTAGTGCTAAAGAAAACCAAAAGTTTCCAAAAAAATTACCTAATAATCTTAGTTTAATGAATAAGGAACACCATACACAAAAAATTACATGAATATGTTGCCCAGTGACAGAGAAATAGAAGCCTAAAGTTAAGATATATTTTGCTTGCAAGTGTTGCACTCCTGACAATTGTTTTTTACTTTAAAAAACCAATGCTGTTAGCAAAATACATTTATTTTGTCCCAAAATTGTTCATGAGTAATATATGAAGAAGCTTTTATATGAAATACAGCATATTTTTTTTTATTTTGTTGAAAAATCTCTTTAAAAAAATCTTTTTGTGCATATTCATATTTTTAAGCAATAATCAACTGTTGAGTGAAGATTAAGTACAAAAATTAACTGCAGCTTAAAAATTATGTATTTATTTTGTGCCTTCATCTAATGGAAACTAATTAATACTTTATTTTCGAGAAATCAATCATTTTGGAACCTGAAAGTACACAAATTTCAATGCTCACAACATGGTTAGAATGTTGCACTCCTGACATAACTATATAGAGGGTTAGAAAAAGCATCTAAAGTCAGATAATGTTATGAAATGGAATTTTATTTTAATTTATAACTAAAACAAGTGATGTACATTCTCTCTAGTGTAATATTTCTACCAAATTCAACTTTACAGCCTACTTAATCTTAGATAATTGAAATCATAACTTATAAAATTGAAACTATCAGACAGGAGAATGAATAATTACTCACCAAAAACATTTTCCAATTACCAAATACCATATCTGATCATAATTTGATATTACAGTCACATTGAAATAAGATTATAACTGATTTGTTTCATACATAAAACATATTTTCATACAGGTCATTATGTTGCACTCCTGACACTGAGTATTCTTAGACAAATATGAGTTACTAAATTCAAATAAAAGGAGTATTTCTTATTGCTTAATATCATAACCCTTTTTTACAACTTTGTTAACTTCTTTCATCACAAAGCAATAATAAATACAAGTGAGAAAAAAATATTTATATTGCACTACGGTTTGGATTTCTCTGCTATAAGATAGGCACCATATAACGGGTTATCCCGCAGTAACAACTCCGCTTGTTTTTGTTGGGAGAATAAAACAAGATAATTTCCAGTTAAATGTCATTTATTAAATGATGTAATACAACTAAACTAACAAGCATAAAAACATTAGTAAAATAAGGGAGTGAAGTAAAAACCAAGTATCAAATAAAAGTACAAAGTTGCTCATTGACACTTCACTCCCTTGCAAAATTGTTATGATATTTTCTTTTATTCTAAATTTTCTGAAATTCTGATTTGCGGTAAAGGCGGTAGCCAGGCCTAGAAATTGATTTACCATAAATGCACTTCACTGCAAAAAGCAAAAGAAAATAGTCTTTTGTAATAAAACTTAAACTTGTTTTTAATATTAAGCCACTTTACAACAGATATATTGGCTACCTTATGAGATTAAATTTGTTGCACTCCTGACCTTAAAACATTTGAAATACATTCTGTAGAAAAAAAAATTACAAATGGTTGTTTTGTTATGTAATAAACTCTTGACTTTACACATTCAATGTAAAAAGCAAAACATATACATTTTTTTTTGTAATTATAAAAACTTAATTCATTTTTATTAATCTGAAATGAGAATCATGATTCAAATGAAGGTGAAATGATTGAAAGTTTAACATTAAACATTTACCAAGCACTGAATGATGAGTGAAACACTTATGGGTTTCTTTATTAATGTGTCATAACTTATTTGATATTGTTTTTGTAAAGATTACTTTAATCAGAGGCAAAAAAAAAAATGTCTTAAAGTGAACATGGTGGAAATGTATCAAAATTAGTTGCACTCCTGACATGAATTAAATGCTCCCAGTGGAAACATTAATACAGTATTGGACAAAGTAGTGACTGTCAACTATTCTTAGGACTGGGGTTTCTTGAAAAATAAAACAAAATAATATATTTTATTCATTTCTAAAGAAATGTGATAATTTAAACATCAAATGTTGCACTCCTGACATTTTATATTACCTCAATAAATCTTTCATATAATTAATACTTTACACTTTTGTTGCAATATATGCTATTTATTTTAAAGACAATATACAATAAATATATCTGATGAAGCAATTGTCCATTAGAAAAGAGATATTTAAGCTGTAGATAAGTATTTATTCAAAACCACAAAATATTTTGTTGCACTCCTGACAGAGTATACGTAGGTACTTTATTTAATTGAACATTTAAATACATGAACATGTCGGAAAACACTTAATCTTATGCTTAAAAGAAAGCTTATACAGTGAAAAGTTATTTTCTATAACTTTTAATAATGCAGTATGCATATTATTTTTTTGTGACTCTTTTGAAAAAGTGTTATTTTTAAAAGTGTCCCAAAAAAGTGTTGCACTCCTGACTTTTTTGGTATCTTTTTTTGTCATAACTTTCTTGTTATTAAAGATAAATAAAAGATTTTTTGCAGAATTATTCTTGATACAGGGACACATATTTTAAAGTAATTAAAAACAACATTGATAATCATAGGAACCACTTAGGCTGGTAAATATGACATTAGCCATTTTTTTTTAAACTGCCCAGATACATATGTCAACACCAACGCTGACAACGTCATCCCATAATATGATCCCAAAAATAATGGTTCTTGTTTTACATGTAGCAAAATAGGTTTTCTCTATTTGGATAAGAAAATTAATGTTCTCTGAACACAATTATATGCACCGAAAAAATATTTATTGCAAATTCCCTTTTTGTCAAAATGTTATAATGTGCAGAGTAAATATCACATTGTTCGTTTAAGACATATCAAATCACGATCTTAAATACAAATGAACAGTGATTAAATAAACCATTAAAATAAGTCTCCTTATATATCATACTCTCTCTCACACATAAATACACACACACGCACATGAATTAATAAATTGCTGCATAATTACAATATATAGAAACACACTGAGTATACAATGTAACTATAAATAGCACCTTTATAATGTCATAGGAATGTTATAATTTGTAATGCTGTAGGAATGTTATAAATTTGTAATCTTGTAGGAATGTTGTACATCACATAAACAATGATTTCTTGTCAAACTGATACTGAACACACCCTGTCTATTACAAACAAAAATACCTTTTCAAAGGCTTAATGGTGTCCTGATTAGACAGGTGTCACTGTGATTTAATAACACAAACATATTGATCACAACAAAAATATTATAAAAGGGACCATTCATTGTAGTTTAAGGGAGCATTCATTTCAGTTTATTGTTAAAATGAATTATCCTGAGTTTTAAAGTATTACAAAAGTATATAAATAGTAAGAAGAATTATTACAATGTGCAGTTTAACATGAACAAATAGAAATGATACAGACACTGTAAAATGAGGATATGTTAAACAGACATGACACACTGACAAGACAATTAAACTCTACACATTTTTGTTTTCACTACAAATATCAAATATGACTCAGTATATTGATGCTCCTGATTGGTCTAATTAATAATAGGAGGTCTCTGTTAATCTATAAATCAACAGGGTGTCCCTGATTGGTCTAAATAATTAAAGGATGTCCCTGATTGGTCTAATCTACACAAATAAAGGATGTCTCTGATTTGTCTGATAAAAAATAAAAGGATGACCCTAATTTGTCTACTTAATAATAGGATGTTCCTGATCGATCTAATTATTAGGTAAAATTCTGTTGACCAATAATTTTCAAGAATTATGAAAAAATTCTCATTTATACATGAAACTAAATTGTATCATATAAATAGCATACAAATATTGTCTAGTAATTGCATAGATGTTTGTCTTTGGTATGCTTATCTTTGTTTGTTAGATAGATCAGTTTCCCTTTCAGTGAAGACTAATGATGATGTATATATGTCCCTGACATAGGTAACTGCTGCCTGTCTGGTGGTGGGGTCATAATCCAGTATACATATGTGTCCCAGATTTAGTTAATGGCTGTCTGTCTGGTTCAATTGGCACACGTCTGTAGTAACGGATGGCTTTATATAGGACAATGGCTACAATCACCAACACAACTGTAAAACAGTCAATATTTAAATTAAATATATATTACTGGGAAAAATCAAAGATATACATGTATCTTAAAACACAAATCAACAAAAATACATGTAATATGAAATTAAAATGCAAAGGCGTAGCTTACGTTGAGGCAACCGAGGCAGCTGCCTCGGTTAAAAAATATGTAAAAAAAATATATAAAGACAATTAAATTTTATTTCCATGTTCTCAATAAAGGGCCAATAAATAAGTTAACAGACTAAGACTCAGTTACTGACGGAAATGGCACCTTACCTGTTGGATCTGTCCCATGTGAAAGGTCCTTTTCAGCACTACGCAGGCTTAAAATTTGGAACAGGACCACAATGACCGAGGACAGATTAAATGGATTAGCACTGTTGCACATCCACAAGGATATTTTTTTTAGATGTTGACAGGGTCCGTGTGTTAGATAAGTTTGATTCAAGTGGGAGTCGCAGAATAGGAGCTTTGCACCTTTAGTGAAAACTCATTGGTACTAACTAACAGTTGCTTAATGTTCAAATTACCAGTTGTCTGTGTACAATACATAAGTTCTTTATCTGTTGATTTCTAGCTAACTAATCATAAACATCAAACAAAACAATGCAAAAGGCACATTAGAGGCAGTCTTGAACTTGTCGTGAGGCATAATATTATACTCATAGTTGAAGGGTTTAGGCCTCATTGCAACTTCAAGATGAAGAACAGCAATTATAAGGTGCTGTTCCTGTATAGCAATCATGAACATAGTATGTTCAAGTTTATATGTTTGATTTTGTCTAATGCAATCCATAATATTTTTGAATCTGCAATTAACAAAGTTTCTTGGACTAAGTTGTACATGTTAGATGACCATTATGAATGTACAATTGTGTATAGCTGTGACATATTTTTATGACTATTTTGAAGCAAAACTGGTCCCAAATATACTCTAAATTGCTCAAAATCGCTTCAGGCATCCCCAAGACCCCCTGCCTCGGTAGAATAAGATAGTAAGCTACGCCCCTGAAATGAGATAAATATTACCAAAAGGGAGATAACTTATTTTTACTGATTGTGAAAAAAAACTTGAATTTTTTTATCATTGCAGGAAGATAAATTTGTTCTAAATAAAATCACTGGGATAATTAAATAACTTTGAACTGTGAGAATAAAATTCAAAATTCTCCTGTGGTCATCCATTGTGTAGTATCATTATATACCATAGCAACATAATAAAGGGTATAAATAAACAACAAAAATGGATGGTAGTACAAGATAAATATCAAATACATCTTTAAATAACAAGAAAATCTAAATTACAAATATTTAGTTATTGTACTCATCAGAACCAACAGCTGCAGCAAAAGACATTTGAGTGAATTGATGGGACAAAAGAGCGAAATAAAACGGAGGAAGTATGTTTTTGGGAAGGCTATTGTCTTATTTTATTTATAAAAGTTAAGTGCTATTTTAAAAGTTTAAAACAAATATATACAGTAAGATAAGGTGATAGTGTCATAATTCCGTTTTATGCCTGGTATTTAAACCCAAGAGTATGGGTGTACTGTTCACGAGAAATTTCATCACTAAAAAAAAAGAACCATATCATGCAAGTGTTTATCTGAAACCTGTAACATTTAATACTGACATTTCAGAATATTTCTTTCAATACCTCCATGGCTGCCAGTATCAAATTCCACATGGACAATAGCAGTATTAAACTGTAATCCATTACCAAAGCATAGCGTGACAGTAGTTGACATACAGTGAAATAATTATTTTTTTTGATTTTCAAGACAAGACAAATAACAATGGAACCTAGTGACCATTCTGGAGTACAACCTTTATGTCTATCTTGACTAAATGATAACAATTAGTCGACTAAAACAAACTCATGTAATAATTTACAGGTGAAATGTTGTGAGAGTCGCTCAATTGTCAACAAAGATCTTAGGGTCAATTGAAATTGTGTCGCTCAGATGTCCGCACAGTAAATTATTTTTTTCCACTCAAATGTCCATCGCCCAACAGCTGACATTACTCCTATGAATCCAATAGTTACTTCGTAAAATATTTTATGTAATATTTGTTCCATTCTAAATTTATTTGTTCTTCTATAATATTTATTCCTAAGAAAATTTATTAAAGTTCCAAAAGGAATTTATTTTATGTAATACATGTTCCACTAACATAATAAAAATACCAGTACAATGGAACATGTATTACATAAAATAATTTCCTATCTGGAACTTTTATTATATAATAAATTTTCTTAGAAACAAATATTATAAGGAACAAATAAGTTTAAAATGGAACAAATATTACATAAAATATTTTACGATCCAGAAATAAATTTTCTGAAGAACAAACATTGTGGAAGGTCAAGAGTGAATATATTGTATGGACATATATGAGTTTTATTTCTTGTAGTTACAATTAAGTATTGTATAATTTTATTTTGGTAGGTACAAGTATTATATAATATTTATTCTGCTATGTACAAATATTATATACCACGGGTGGTTAGCTATGTCACACGCAAGAATACTTGAACATTGCCTCGAGGTAGGTTTATGGGACTTTATGCAGTTGTACAATTTTAAAAAAGGAAACCAAGTAGTTTACCGAAGGGCCCAAATATCAGACTTCATTGTTAGCATACATTCATTGCATGGAAACCCATTTAACTGTACAGAAGTGTTTGCAAAACTGACGGGTTTCCATGCAATGAATGTATGCTAACAATGAAGTCTGATATGTGGGCCCTTCGGTGAACTACTTGGTTTTGTTAGTTTTCCTTTTTTTAAATTGTACAATTGCATAAACCTACCTCAAGGCGATGTTCAAGTATCCGTGCGTGTGACGTAGCAAACCACCCATGTATTCTATTTATTCTGCTAGGTACAAGTATTACATAATATTTATTCTGCTAGGTACAAATATTATATATTTATTCTGCATAACTAATCACCTGATATTTAAGAACTTTTATTATATCATTTACCTATAATAAATGTACCTCTCAAAGGTGGAACAAATGTCATACAGGTGGAATAAATATTCCATAAGACTTGTTCCATGGAATAAATATTATTCAATTATTTTTTCCTTTTGGAACAAATATACGGTTACATACTCACCAACTCAGGCAGCTGACATTACTCCTATGAATCCAATAGTTACTTCGCAATGTGTACTCACTGACTCCAGCAGCTGACATTACTCTGATGAAAGCAGTAGTTACTTCACAATGTGTACTCACCAACTCCAGCAGCTGGCATTACTTTGATGAAAGCAGTAGTTACTTCACAATGTGTACTCACCAACTTCAGCAGCTGACATTACTCCTATGAAAGCAGTAATTACTTCACAATGTGTGCTCACCAACTCCAGCAGCTGACATTACTCCTATGAATCCATTAGTTACTTCACAATGTGTACTCACCGACTCCAGCAGCTGACATTACTCTGATGAAAGCAGTAGTTACTTCACAATGTGTACTCACCGACTCCAGCAGCTGACATTACTCCTATGAATCCAATATTTACTTCACAATGTGTACTCACCAACTCCAGCAGCTGACATTACTCTGATGAAAGCAGTAGCTACTTCACAATATATACTCACCAATACCAACAGCTGACATTACTCCGATGAAAGCAGTAGTTACTTCACAATGTGTACTCACCAACTCCAGCAGCTGACATTACTCCAATGAAAGCAGTAGTTACTTCACAATGTGTAATCACCAACTCCAGCAGCTGACATTACTCCTATGAATGCAGTACTTACTTCACAAATGTGTACTCATCCACTCCAGCAGCTGACATCACTCCGATAAAAGCAGTAGTTACTTCACAATATATACTCACCAACTTCAGCAGCTGACATTACTCCAATGAAAGCAGTAGTTACTTCACAATGTGTACTCACCAACTCCAGCAGCTGATATTACTCCTATGAAAGCAGTAGTTACTTCACAATGTGTACTCACCAACTCCAGCAGCTGACATTACTCCTATGAAAGCAGTAATTACTTCACAATGTGTACTCACCGACTCCTGCAGCTGATATTACTCCTATGAATGCAGCAGTTACTTCACACTGTGTTTTATCTTTGTTAGGTTTTAACAGGGTGCTACAGAAATCAGGTGTACTTGACCGTGCTGGACAAATAGCACTATCTGGACAAGGCTGAGGACTATCACTAGTGGACTGAATAAAAACATTCATAACTTATATTATGTAGATGTTAATAGCACTATCTGGGCATGGCTGAGGACTATCACTAGTGGACTGAATAAAAACATTCATAACTTATATCATGTAGATGTTAATAGCACTATCTGGGCATGGCTGAGGACTATCACTAGTGGACTGAATAAAACATTCATAACTTATATTATGTAGATCTGTGTTAATAGCACTATCTGGGCATGGCTGAGGACTGTCACTAGTGGACTGAATAAAAACATTCATAACTTATATTATGTATATGTTAATAGCACTATCTGGGCATGGCTGAGGACTATCACTAGTGGACTGAATAAAAACATTCATAACTTATATTATGTAGATGTTAATAGCACTATCTGGGCATGGCCGAGGACTATCACTAGTGGACTGAATAAAAACATTCATAACTTATATTATGTAGATGTTAATAGCACTATCTGGGCATGGCTGAGGACAATCACTAGTGGACTGAATAAAAACATTCATAACTTATATTATGTAGATCTATGTTAATAGCACTATCTGGGCTTGGCTGAGGACTATCACTAGTGGACTGAATAAAAATATTCATAACTTATATTATGTAGATCTATGTTAATAGCACTATCTGGGCATGGCTGAGGACTATCACTAGTGGACTAAATAAAAACATTCATAACTTATATTATGTAGATGTTAATAGCACTATCTGGGCATGGCTGAGGATTATCACTAGTGGACTGAATAAAAACATTCATAACTTATATTATGTATATGTTAATAGCACTATCTGGGCATGGCTGAGGACTATCTATAGTGGACTGAATAAAAACATTCATAACTTATATTATGTAGATGTTAATAGCACTATCTGGGCATGGCTGAGGAATATCACTAGTGGACTGAATAAAAACATTCATAACTTATATTATGTAGATGTTAATAGCACTATCTGGGCATGGCTGAGGACTATCACTAGTGGACTGAATAAAAACATTCATAACTTATATTATGTATATGTTAATTATACATTGTTCAGTTGGGTTGGGTTGGGGTTAGGGTTATTGTGTTTAATGCCACTTTCAACAATATTTCAATGATATTGCGACGGTCACTTTTATTGATGGGGGAAACCAGGGTACCCGTAGAAAACCATGACATGCCCCAAGTCTCTGACAAAATTTATCACCCTCGCCTGAGCAAATTTCAAATTCACAACGTTAGTAGTGACAGGCACCATTTGCATAGGTAGTTGTAAATCCAACTACCATATGATCATGATCACGATGGTCCCTTTGTTCAGTTGGTCTGAATGCTGTTTGAAGACAGAAGTTATATTAAGTGTAAGATCGGGAAGGAATTAGCAAAAAAAAACAACTTCATGATATACGACCTGAACACTTATTACTGTGAAGGATTCATTCAATTAGCTATGGTTTTACATTTCACCTAATATCATGCTGTTATGTTTAATACAATGTGATGCAGAGTAAATTTTATATAAACATAATGCATCAAGTATCAAGTAAACTTTGGGATCATTTTGACATATGATGAAGCAACAATAGGTCATTAAAGAAATTTCTATTTTAGTGGACATGTGCGTTGAATGGTATATGCCAATACTATTAACTAAGTTTTCAAAATAGAGATCCAATGTTTTCTATAATATAATTAAATTCAAACCATAAAGTTTATTTACTGGGCAAAATTTACCAAACATAAAGTTTACTAACTGGACAAAATTCACCAATCATAAAGTTTACTTACTGGGCAAAATTTACCAAACATAAAGTTTACTTACTGGGCAAAATTTACCAAACATAAAGTTTACTTACTGGGCAAAATTTACCAAGAATAAAGTTTACTTACTGGGCAAAATTTACCAAATGGACAATCTAAACAGTCATTTTTTGTTATAGATCCAGGGTTAACATTATATGTGCCATCAGGGCATTCACTACAAAGACCTTCACTAGTTGTTGTCTTGTATGTTCCTACAATAATAAATAATAATAATTAAATATCAAACAACTGCATTATCTAACACTTTTAAACATAAAAACTAGAGTCTTGTCAGAACCTGGATCAGACATCTGGTTATACATGCTCTGTTTGCAAGTTTGTATTTTTTTTTTTTAGAAAAGCTTATATTCATATTTCCATATTTAAACAATGGATTTCTAATTCAAGCAAAAAATAACAATGCCAATTCAATGACTATTCATTTACCAGTTTTGCTTTAACCTATTTTCTAGTACAAAATGTAATTTGTATCTCAGAGAAATTGTTTTTTTATTTTTCCATAGGCTCCAACATAGAATAGAATAGAATAGAATATTTTATTAATCCAATTAAGGACCCTTGCGGGTTTATAATTTCATACAATGATTACAATGATTAGAATACATAATACAAATTAAATTGATGAATTATAATAACAATTTACTAGGAGGGAAGCAGGCACCCAAGGGAGATAAACAAAAAAATACAAAAACAGCAACCGTTATATATTTTATGGATTATTCCCTTTGTTCAAGATTAGAAACTTAAGGAAATGTAGGAGGCTGATTCCCTCCTAGGAATGTAGAACTAGCAAATATGTATATAAAATACAATAATAATAATTAATGCAAGGACTGGACCATGTCTTGAGGAGCTACACATACAGATAATATAATATAATAATAATATGTCTACATGTACAATTACATGTATAAAAATGTTTTCTCCATATATATATATAACACTCGCTGTTCACAATTATATGATATGATCTTACACACTATTTAATATCAATCTATCATGAAGAACCTCATCCATCAGAAATATTTTTTTATCTCAATTTAAAGCTTTGAATAAGAAAATGACCTAAATTTTCAACTAAAAATGTATTTTCAGTGGTCATTAACCATATAAATTTGGATTTATTATCTAATTTGATAAAATTTTTACAATAATTTTGAATTTTAGTATATAATTCCTCACGTAAACCATTATAAAAAGCACATTTTATTAGAAAATGAGGTTCATCTTCAATATCATTCTGTGAACAAAACTTGCATATCCTCTGTGACCTTTCTATAGAATTATTTTTATGCCTCTCTGTTTCCACTCTTAAATGATGTGAACTTGTGCGAAATCTACATAGTATTTGCCTTATTTCAAAATTGTTTATCTCTAGATATTTTTCTTTTTGGAACATACTTTTGTAGGAAAAATATGTATCTAACTTTCCAGAAACATTATCTTTTTCATGGAACCATGTTTTCAAAAACAGAGTTTTTAACTTTTTCATAACAAGTTCTTTTATTTTATTTATAGAATAGTCACGGCAATAAATTTCTTTTAAATCAAATTTATCAAGCAGAAAAATCACAGAGGAGTACCAAGTTGGAATATTGTTTTCATGCAAATTCTTGTTACATAGAAAAACTTCTTTCAATAAATTTGAGCTGCAATGATGTAATCGATGTAGATAACTGATCATTGATAAAACAATATTAAAATATATAGGGAATCTTCCTAGTTCAGAAAGAACTGCAATATTTGAACTCTTAAATGTTTACACCTAAAGTAAATTTGCAAAACTTCAAGTTTATTTTATCAGCCACATTATTTTGATATATTATTTCTGAAATATTTATAGCATCCTTTTTGCAGGCTGCAGAGTTAGTTTTAAACATTCCCCATATCTCTGAACCATACAAAATAATAGGTTTTATGGTATGGTCAAACAAATGTAGATTTGCTTTGATACTTGCAGCTGAACCAGACAAACATCTACTTAATTTGTATGATGCTTTTAAAGATTTATTATAAAGCTCTTCTTTTGCATAATTAAACACGCCACTTGACTGGAATATAACACCAAGATATTTATACTTGTTAACAGATTCAATTACTTCATTATTAAAATAGAATGGTTCTTTTATATGACGACCACTCTTATTAAATATTAAAACTTTAGTTTTCTTTAAATTAACATTTAAGCACCATGTATCACAATAGGATACTAATGCATTCAGACGGTCCTGAAATCCATTAGCGGAATTGGAAAAAATAATAACATCATCTGCATACAAGAGGCAGTCAATGCGATCAGTGCAAAGTGATACACTTTCGGAGCAGTTTTGCAAACAATTTGGTAAATCATTTATAAATAAATTGAAAAGGGAAGGACTCAAAACATCCCCTTGCCTAACCCCAATATGGGAGTTGAAACATTGGCCTAGTTTGTTATCAACTTTTACTCTCAATTTATTTAGTGTATACATATGTTTAATAAGATGATAAAAATTTCCCCCAATGTCTGACTTGAGCATTTTGATAAGCATACCTGGATGTATCACAGTATCAAAAGCCCGTTTAAAGTCAACAAAACATGCATAAAATTTGTTACCCTTGTTGTTAGTATACTTATCTAGTAAACATAATTCAGTAAAATTAATTAATAAATTGGAAGGAATTCAAACAGAGGCTGCCAGAATCATCACGGGGGGTACAAGACTTGTGTCAATTAACAAATTATATATTGAAACGGGTTGGGAAAGGCTAAAAGACAGACGAGAAAAACATAGACTGACCTACTTCTATAAAATGAGGAATGGGTTGACTCCTGAATTCTTAAGTAACCTGGTCCCTCAAAACCTACGCTCCATTCATGACCACAATACTCGACACTCCCATATTATCCCCCCTATACGAACACGAACAGCTCTTTATTCTAATTATTTTTTACCGCAAAGTGTTCGGTCTTGGAATCACCTAGCGAATGACACAAAAAATTGTCCGAGTCTCAACGCCTTCAAATCCACACTTAATCTTAGTAATAAAAAAAAGTCGTTTATTTATTATATAGGTTCTCGCTTAGGTCAAATTCATCATGCCAGACTAAGAATGGAATGTAGTGCTCTAAATTACCACTTATTTAGTAAAAATATTATCCAATCGGAAAATTGTGCTTGTGGGGTAAGGGAAACAACTCAACATTACTTTTTTCAGTGTCCCCGATATAACAATATCAGACAACGGTACTTGACTAATCTTAACCTTCCAATACCTACCTCACTAAACGTACTCATTTTCGGGTCTGACGAACTAACACTTCACCAAAACACAGAGATCTTCTTAGCAGTTCAAAGATATATTATCAATTCTAAACGCTTCATCCCTTGATTTGATTTGCACTCCTTCACCTTTTAGCATGTTTTTTCGCACCTTCTTCCTTTTAATTTTGTTTTTTCTTCATTTTCGCATTAAGAGAATCACTAATATTATTTGTTCTTCTTCTTCGAGACAATACAAATGTATTTTATATGATTTTTTTGGGAAACAAATTTACATAAGTTTTTATAACTTGTTTTCGGATCCCATTGGTTGATTACTGTTATGAAATTTATTGTAATTGTCATTGTTATAGTTTGTATTGTATTTGTAATTAATCAATAAAAATATGTTTACACTAAACATTTAAGAATAAACATGTGATCTGTTGTCCTGGACTTGCTTCTAAAGCCAGCCTGGCAGTCGGTCAATATATCTCTCCTAGTTAAATGATCAGCAAGCCTTGTATTTAAGACTATATTAAATAGCTTACCAACACATGAATTTATAGCTATACCTCTATAATTTTCGGGGTTATGAATATCTCCAGATTTATGTATAGGAATAATGTACCCTTCACACCATAGCTTTGGATAAGTACTATGGGTAAAGATTAAATTAAAAAGTTTATTAAGACAGCCTATTAGGGTTGTCTGCCCAGCTTTCAACATTTCATTTAGTACCAGGTCAAGACCACTGGCCTTCCCATTTTTTAATTTATTAATTGCCTTAAATATTTCCTGATTAGTCACTTTATAGTCTAAAACAGTAGACAGATTTTCTTTTTCTAAATCAGCAAGTATATCATTTAATTTATTTATCTTAGATTTATCAATCTCAGATAGGGAATTTAAATTTTGGAAATAGTTTGTCCACGAGGCATTATCTATTGAGATCTCTGGAGCATTTTGTGCCTCATCTGTTTCCCCTTTTAATTTATTAATAAGACTCCAATATTCTTTTGGGTTATTTGTTAACATATTATCAAGTTATTTAACAATGTTTTCTTTAAATTTCTTTCTTTTTAAATTTAAATTTTTTTTTAATTCTCGATAATGCTTGAAATAATTATTTCTTATATTTATATCAAATGGGTTTGCTGACATGCGTCTAGCTTTTATGTATAACATAATAAATTTGCCCTTTCATAAATCAAAGAAGAAGTTGCTATTTATTATTTTCAGTGGACACAATAACGAAAAACCCCAACATTTTTGCTGTTACTGTCAAGTGGTTCAGTAGTTTCAGAAAATAACTAGAACCGTGAGTGACCTCACTGAGTGATACCCCCCACTTGTAGTTTAGTAGGAGTTGCACTTGCAAGGTACATGCCCCCCCTCCCCTTTTCGTGAAAGTATAAGTTGAATTATCTCCCCTTTTAAATTTTGGACAGCAACCATATTCCTTCATGCACATCTGCAGGTAGTGTACTACAAGTGTCTTAAGTTTCATAAAAATCCAATAAGCCGTTTAGGAGGAGTTGCGCTTACAAGGTACATGCCCCCCCCCTCTTTTCGTGAAAGTATAAGTTGAATTATCTGCCCTTCCAAATTTTGGACAGCAACCATATTCCTTCATGCACATCTGCAGGTAGTGTACTACAAGTGTGTAAAGTTTCATAAAAATCCAATAAGCCGTTTAGGAGGACTTGCGCTTACAAGGTACATGGACGGACAGACAGGGTGATTCCTATATACACCCCCAAACTTTGTTTGCGGGGGGTATAATAATTTCAACATATTTTCCAATAGGGTCCTATGTTAAAGCTTTGTCCTGTAATGGAGATTGTCTTGGATTTACAATAAACACAAAAAACACAAGGTTTTATTTAGAGGATAATATAAAAACATTCCTACCAAGTAACAATTCCATCACACATGCAGTTTTGGAGAATATCTTTGAAATTTCATCCAATCAAAAAGATTATTTGACCCTTAAAGCTTTGTTGAATTTGTGAATGAAAACAAAAAAACATTTAAAATGTCAGGACTACCCAAGTATTTCTTCTAAGTTTGGGTTTCATTCAGCTAACGAATGCAGACAATGATGATGACAAAGTCATCCAGATTACTGAAAAACAATACAGTAGCCCCTCTCTAATAAGGCTATCCTCATTTCAGGACAGATTACAGACATGTGTACTGAGATAGTAAAATACTACAAATTCTTCCTCTCAAGAGAGGTCCCCCCTTTTATAATACCACTTATTTCATTGGAGAAGGGGTGGCTGTATAAGAGGGGGTCTACTGTTTAAAAATATATCCATAAATTGACGTTCGTTCCTACTACTTGTCTCATATCAATCTTATGAAATCTTCATGAAATAAAAAAATTTCAAATTTGGAATTACAAATGTATATAAATTTCAACTACTGATAAACTAAAAATGATTAAGAACAAACCTGGTTGGCATTGATCACATGTAGTCAACCCTGTACCATCTGCCTCGTAACCTGCAGGGCAGGGATCACACTTTACACATCCAGTTTCACTGAAATTAAATTTTCTAGTAATTACATTTTTGTGATCTTGATATGACATGTAACACAACATGTACATATTTTTCTTAACATAACATTGTTTCTTGTAGAATATATTAACTATTAATTTAAGATATAAGAGGATCCAAAGCTAAGAGCATAAATTTTGTGACAGACTGTTCATAAGGCAGTGTGGGACTTCCATAAAAGTGTTCTAATAAAATGCTACTTTATTATTGTGGGACCAAATAAGTCCCAAATGCAATTCACCATAAGGGTTAGGGTTATGGTGTTTAACACACCTTTAAACAATATTTCAGTCATATAGTGGCAGTCAGTTTTATTGGTGGAGGAAGCCTTAGGACCCTGAGAAAACCACCGACCTGTCGCAAGTCACTGACAAACTTTATCACATAATGTTGCATCAAGTACACCTCACCAACTTTAGTGGTGATAGGCACTGATTGTACATGTAGTTGTAAATCCAACTACCATATGATCACAACTACAACAGCCCCCTTTTTAATAAAGCAAAAGGTGACTGAGACAATTCCTAAACGATTTCTCAAATCACTTTTACAGTGTTATCTATAACATTTTTTAATGGTCTCACAATTTACCATCATACAGACAGAAGGATAGATAGAACAACAACATTGTGTTTGCCCCATAAGGGAGGGCTCACAATGTACCATCATACAGACAGAAGGATAGATAGAACAACAACATTGTGTTTGCCCCATAAGGGAGGTCTCACAATGTACCATCATACAGACAGAAGGATAGATAGAACAACAACATTGTGTTTGCCCCATAAGGGAGGGCTCACAATGTACCATCATACAGACAGAAGGATAGATAGAACAACAACATTGTGTTTGCCCCATAAGGGAGGGGGAGACAAAATGAGGTCAATGTACACTGAATGGACCGCATAGGATGAGTATATATGATACATAATTACTGAGCATGAGACAGAGCTTGTTATAAGTGAGATCAAAGGAGCAAAAGAATGTAACTAGTCTTCTATGATTTATATCACAGATGCATTAAAACAAAACTGCTCACTTGGCATTAAACAACAATCAATCACTCACTTACTCTAAGTACAAACTCTCTTGATACAAACACTTACTTGCACACACTTCCTGTTTTACAGACTGTACAAGAACTTTGATTTTTCTTATCTTGGAAATTCCCTGGTTCACATTCAGTACATTTTGATGCACCCATGGCTGAGAATGATCCTACAATAATACAATAGGAACTTTATATTTCTGATCTCATAACTTTACACCTATTTCGGTATGCTCAGCTGTAATTAAAATATTTCTGTGATAGACGTGAAATACCAATAATCCTATTCTCTCCCTCCATAAAAATATCCACCAAAAATCAGTTGTTGAGGTAGTAATGATATTTCCTCGCCTGAATGATATTTAATCGCTTGGACGGTATTTTATCGCCTGAATGATATTTTATCACCTGGATGATATTTCATCTCCCATATGATATTTTATAAATCTTTTGAAATAATCCTAGATAATGATTTCATAATAATTCAAATCCTCTTATACAGATGTTCTCTGTCAAATCAAACCTCCCAAACACCTCTCTAATACAAGTGTCTTCCATAAAACAATATCTTCTAATACAAGTGTCTTCCATAAAACAAT
>MJUT01038712.1:710465-724884 GCA_002080005.1 Gigantidas platifrons | reverse complement strand
TGTTTACCTCGAGTAATGACCTCATATGTGCTGTAATGGTTAGTGTGTTTACCTCGAGTAATGACCTCATATGTGCTGTAATGGTTAGTGTGTTTACCTCGAGTAATGACCTCATATGTGCTGTAATGGTTAGTGTGTTTACCCTGAGTGTGGTAGATCATCAGTTTGAGCCTTGGTCGGATCAAACCAAAGACTATAAAATTGATATTTTCTGCAGCATTCAAGAGTAAGAGCAAAGACTGGTTGCTCGGAATCATAATAATGTGTGCAAGTGGAGTGACATGTCTAACCGACTGTTGTTTCAGTGAGCTAGCACTATAGAAATCCAACTCAGCATGATGGTCTAGTACAAAGCGGAGATCATCATCATTTCATCAAATGTAACTTGTTCTCGCCATGGAATAGCTGAAAAATTTCTCATTTGGCATTAAACAACAATCACTCGCTCGGTCATTCTGTCCCACTAATGGTGTCAATTTTATACATGTACAGCAACAATATCACTTGTTTTATATTTTACAGAAAAGTTTGACAACATACGTCCAGGTGACTGTATTGTATGTTTCAGTAAAAATGATATCTATTACATAAGTCGACAGTTAGAGATGAGAGGGGTACAGTGTGCTGTTATATATGGTGGTTTACCTCCAGGTAAATATAAGACTTTAAGTTGATAGTGAAATATGTTAACAGTACCTATCACAACATTAGTTGTTAGATCGATGCCTGGTGATGGTGAGGTATAACAAAAAAAATCCTTTTTACAGCTAGCAATACCCAAAGCTTGATGTAGAGTTTGCAATGTGTTTGATATACAAAGAAACACAACTCAATAATATATTAAAACATGTTGTATGAGTTATCTCCCATATATTAGTCTTTCCATGTGCTTCTGGGGTAATAAAGTATGAGAACCTTCAATGGTGTTAATTAATTTGGTTTAATCCGTGAGTGGACAGACACGTACACCACACTTGTGTAGAACATTCTTTTAATTAATATAATACCTGTTTATTGTCACACATCCCTGATTACAATTTATAAGGAATTGGGGAAAATAAAAAAAAAATGAGGGAGTGTGAAAATATTAGAAATACTAATATAAATGCTATGCATTTTCATTTTGATATCCAAGGTTCAAATTCACACAAATGAAGCCCCCGAGGTCTTAGGGGCCAGAGCCTTGGGGTAAGGTTTTAAATAGGAGATGGAGAAAATTAAAATATAGTTTTCTCAAAGAACCAGAAATGTAATTGTATTTGACATGGAATGGAGATTTTAAATTGTCCAAAATGATATATTGGTCTGAACCCTGAGGGTCTGAAGTTTAACATAGACTGCCAATGTAAATAATCATTTTCTTAAGAACAGTCATGGAAATGCTGTAGTATTAGCATGAATCAAGTTTGTTAATATTGATCATCATAATGTTATCTTACAGGGACAAAACTTGCTCAGTCAGAAAAGTTTAACAACCCAGATGATCCATGTAAAGTTATGGTGGCTACTGATGCAATAGGAATGGGGCTTAATTTGTAAGTATGTTATATGGTTTGGTTTGATGGTGTTGTCAGTTCTATTGGTGGAGGAAACCGGAGGACCCGTAGAATTTTATATGTCATAGTATTTATACAAGAGTGAATAAAAAAACTTTATACAAAATGGAATTAAAATTTATTCACAATTGATTCAAAACTCAAAGTAAATTTTTCACTGACCAATAAAGTATTGGATAAAGACAGATGGAATATCATTGGTTAGTGAGACATTTACATACAATATATGCCTGATGTCTATTAATTTCATTAATTTAAAACAAATGGGAAAACTCGCTATGAATTACACTGGTTATTGGGGATTTTTTCTATTGCAGTTTATTGTCCCCCGCCTCCCAAGCGGAGCGGGGGATATAGAAATGCCGGGCGTCCGTCCGGATATATTGTAAGCGCTCTCAGTTTTGTATTTGTTGACTAATTGATTTCAAACTTACACACAGGCATTATATTAAGAATCTCTAGCTTAAGTTCGAAACTGGGCAAAATTCATAAATAAAATTCTTGTAAAATCATGTTTTTTATAGAAAAAGTACATATTTTGAGAATTACACATTTCTCTGAAACTACAAAAGATAGCAACTTAATATTAGGTATGGGTGGAGATGCCAATGTGAAGTTGAGGATGCAACATTCTCCCCTCCCCCCAGCTCAGCCACACCCCTCTAAGGAATCTGTATAAAAAAATGTGACCGAAATCCCCACCCTAAAGCATATATATTTATGATCAGGGTGACTAGGCAAATTAAATGCCTTATAGCTCAGGCCCCAGGGGTCATACCCCACCCCCTACCTGAAGTGAACTTTTTAATGGTTGAGATCCCCACCCCTAAGCCATATATATTTATGATCAGGGTGAATAGACTAATTAAATGCCCAAAGATTTTGACTTGCAACGCGGCTGTTGCATCTCGGATGCTTTCTCGATTTTATAAATATATCACATGGATAACATTACACCTCTTTCTATTGTGGCGGGGGACACATGGCTACGTGTTGCAATCTTGTTAATTTTGAAATTTTAGACACTTCTCTAAAACTTATTTCTAGTCTACAGATCTGATAGTAATTAATCGGACTTAATAGATAGCTGATCTTTTTAACCATGACAAACTTATTGACAATGGATTTTTTGTTCATTGTTATTGCTAATTTCAGATAAATGTGAGTGTGGCATTTTACTCACACGTTGAACACACTTGCATGACCGTATCATTTCACCAAAAGGAGGGGTTTGGGTTCATAAAACTAGTTTAACACTGCCACTTTGAAGTGCCTATAGTCCTGTACCAAGTCAAGAAAGTGAGCATTCATGTATATTTGTGTCAGGACTATTGATCGATTTTTCCTCTCTTTCTATTAATTTTTCGATTGGATTTTGGAACTGTTCCTTCAGTGTGGTATTTTTTGTTTTTCATTATATTTCAAATCCTCCATTAAGATGTCTTGGCATTTACCTAACATTTACACACATGAAATGTTGTGTTTAGAAGTCATGACAGAGTTGTATAATATACAATTACGGCCCTCTGTGTAGGGAAACATCCAGATTTGTCAACCTGAGGGGGGAAGTTGTTTTCCCGAGGGCTTGCCCGAGGGAAAACAACCCCCCAAGGGTTGACAAATCTGGATGTTTCCCTACAGAGGGCCGTAATTGTTTTATTATATTTTTGCCAATGTTGACCACCTAACATCTTTTTTTATTGTGTTGTTTCTTGTTTTTTACTTGTTTTAGTCTGATATATATATATTCTTCAAACAAAACACAATTGTAGATATATCCTCATCTGTTGATGATCCAAATCGTCCCTGAGTTTCCTGACCAGTAGGAGCGACCGCCATATTATTTGTTTTGAACAAGACGACTTTATAGGTTATCTCCCTTGTGGGGGAAATTTGGGTTGTTCGGCGGGGAACAATAGGGTTGTTTCCCGGCAGCGCAAATTTTGGAAAAACATCTCAATTATTTTATTATCACATGACTAATTTAATCCAATCAAAATCTATCATATAGATTAAAATATAATAATCATTATTATATGTCATGTTTATTTACAGATGTATAAAAAGAATAATATTTTACTCGTTAATGAAACCTACACTTAAAGACGATGGAGAAAAAGAAATGAAAGTTGTCAGTACATCACTGGCCCTGCAGATAGGGGGCAGGGCTGGACGATATGGAACACAATATCAAGAAGGGGAAGTAACAACATTTAGAAAGGATGATTTGATCTTATTAAAAGATTTAATTAAAAAACCTATAGACAATATAGAAGTAAGTTATCTGGATTTATTACTTCATTGTATTGTGGGGCTGTTGTGGTCGTGATTGTGTGGTAGTTGGATTTACAGCTACATGTGTAATCAGTGCCTATCACCACTGATGTATGTTGTGAGTTCGAATCTCGATCCGGGCGAGGTGTACAACATTATGTGATAAATTTGTCAATGACTTGCGACAGGTCAGAGGTTTTCCCCTATATAACTGGTTGTTTTTATGCCATCCTATATAACTGTTTGTTTTTATGCCCTCCTATATAACTGGTTGTTTTTATGCCCTCCTATATAACTGGTTGTTTTTATGCCCTCCTATATAACTGGTTGTTTTACATTTATGCCCTCCTATTAACTGGTTGTTTTTAAGCTTTCCTATATAACTGGTTGTTTTTATGCCCTCCTATATAACTGGTTGTTTTTATGCCCTCCTATATAACTGGTTGTTTTTATGCCCTCTTATCTATAGCTGGTTGTTTTTATGCCCTCCTATATAACTGGTTGTTTTTATGCCATCCTATATAACTGGTTGTTTTACATTTATGCCCTCCTATATAACTGGTTGTTTTTATGCCCTCCTATATAATTGGTTGTTTTAATGCCCTCCTATTATCTGGTTGTTTTTATGCCATCCTATATAACTGGTTCTTTTTATGCCATTCTATATAACTGGTTGTTTTACATTTATGCCTTCCTATATAACTGGTTGTTTTTATGCCATCCTATATAACTGGTTGTTTTTATGCCCTCCTATATAACTGGTTGTTTTACATTAATGCCCTCCTATTAACTGGTTGTTTTTAAGCTTTCCTATATAACTGGTTGTTTTTATGCCATCCTATATAACTGGTTGTTTTACATTTATGCACTCCTTTATAACTGGTTGTTTTTATGCCATCCTATGTAACTGGTTGTTTTTATGGCCTCCTATATAACTGGTTGTTTTACATTTATGCCCTCCTATATAACTGGTTGTTTTTATGCCCTCCTATATAACTGATTGTTTTATGCCATCCTATATAACTGGTTGTTTTTATGCCATCCTATATAACTGGTTGTTTTACATTTATGCCCTCCTATATAACTGGTTGTTTTATATTTATGCCCTCCTATGTAACTGGTTGTTTTTATGCCATCCTATATAACTGGTTGTTTTTATGCCATCCTATATAACTGGTTGTTTTACATTTATGCCCTCCTATATAACTGTTTTTTTTATGCCATCCTATATAACTGGTTGTTTTACATTTATGCCCTCCTATAAAACTGGTTGTTTTTATGCCATCCTATATAACTGGTTGTTTTTATGCCATCCTATATAACTGGTTGTTTTACATTTTTCAGCAAGGTGGTTTACATCCAACTTCAGATCAAATAGAACTATTTGCCTACCATCTTCCTCATGCGACATTGTGTAACCTAATTGTGAGTATTTGATCTAGGACCAAAAATATTGGATTTAGCAGTGAACATATTAAACACGTGATATAGCCTGAGAAAAATATTTGACTTAGCACTGAACATATTAAACATATGATATAGCCTGAGAAAAATATTTGATTTAGCATTTAACAATATTTCTGAAAAAGAAGCTGACCTGACATTGAACAATATTTAACGTGTTATATAGACCCCCAAAAGTGGGTGAGTTAGCATTGAAGAATATTAAACATATGATATAGACTTTAAAAAAAGTGATGATTTGGCATTGAACAATATTAAATATGTGATATAGCCTGAAATAAGTAGATGACAGTTTTGAATAATGTTGAATGTGTGATGTAGCTCCCCCCCCCCCCACCAAAAAAAAGAAGAAAGACCATCCTTAGTGTAGATAAACCAGTCAAATAAAATGTAAATATCAGGATTCTGGCCCAAATTTATACTATATAAAAAGTTACATAGTGGAATCAGAATTATATTTCAGGGCTTTCAGTATTTTTCAAGTGTACCAATACTTCAACTATTCACATAATATAGCCTGGAAAAATCTTAATTAGCATTGAAGTATACACATAATATAGCCTGGAAAAATCTTAATTAGCATTGAAGTATACACATAATATAGCCTGGAAAAATCTTAATTAGCATTGGTAAAGGTAAAAGGTAAAATTCATTTAGGACAGATACCAACTAAATCTAGTGTAGTTTAAAAATATACAAATATAAAATTATATAAAACAATGTATCAAGGTTAAAATGCACTTTAAGTTGATATCCTTCCAAGGATAAGCCATTAAAGCGTTTCCGCTTATTTCCAATGGGGTCCTTTAGTGTATTGAAGTATACACATAATATAGCCTGAGCAAAATAGCTAACTTGGTAATATATTTACTAGTAGAAATAAATAACCGCATCGGTGGCATAATGGTTAGCGTGCTCGCCTCAAGTGCTGTAGATCATGTGTTCGAGCCCATGTCGAGTCAAACCAAAGACTATATAATTAGTATTTGTTGCTTCTCCACTAAGCACGCAGCATTAATGAGAAAGAGCAAAGACTTGTTGGCTCATTAACAGAATAATGTGTCCAAGTGGAGTGACATATCTACCCGCGGATTGTTGTTTCAGTGAGCTAGCACTATAAAAATCCAACTCGGCGTGTTGGTCTAGTACAAAGCGGACCTCATCATCTCATTGAAAATTAACTTGTTCTCGCCATGATATAGCTGAACAATTGCTGAATTGGCGTTAAACAACAATCACTTACTCACTCACTAGTAGAAATAATGACATTATATCATTCATATTATTTCTTTTCAGGATATTTTTGTACTGCTGTCACAGTTAGATGGTAACCGGTACTTTATGTGTAATATGGATGATTTTAAGTTTCTTGCTGACATGATTGAACATGTGCCTCTTCCTCTACGAGTCAGATATGTTTTATGTTGTGCTCCAATACCAAAGACACAACCATTTATCTGTACCATGTTTTTAAAGGTAAATTTAACCTCAAGAAAGAGTATTGACTTCTGTCTGTATACAGGTACCAGATATAATATCCTTACACGGTACCAGTTCGTTATAGGGTTATGGTGTTTAAGACCACCTTCAACAATATTTCAATAATAGCATGGCAGTTAGTTTTATTGGTAGAGGAAACCAAAGTACCTTGAGAAAACCACCGAGCTGACGCAAGTCATTGACAAACTTGATCACATAATGTTGTATGGAGAATACACCGCGATGAACAGGATTCGAACTCACAATGATAGTGGTGATAGGCACTGATTGCTTATGTAGTATTGCATACTACCATACGATCACGACCCTAAATCTTGTGTTTACTATGCCACTGCTGACATCTTATGCTATTTCTTGTATTTATTAATATTCCTTTTATTATAGTTTGCTCGTCAACTACACACGGGAGAACCTCTGACCTTTGATTGGTTATGTAGACAGATTGGTGTATTTGGGTCACCCAAGACCATCAATGAGCTTGTTCATCTGGAAAATGTATTTGATGTCATGGATTTGTACCTCTGGCTCAGGTAAATAACTGATTTTTTTTTTTATCAAACATACTAAACATTGGACCTAACAAACGTGGAAGACATTTCAAGCATAATACATGCCAACATGTATATCTGAACAGTTACCCAGAGATTGTACTTACACAAGAATACATGCACACCGAAGACATAATAAATAACAGTAATTAAGCAATTATGTCCATTGGAAGAATGAGATTTCTTTTTTTATACATAATCCACACCACTTTCTAAATAAAGGTTTCCACTGTACCATTGGGATGGTGGCAGACAGATTAAACAATATTAAACTATAAAATTTAAGTACTAGTAACAAATCCATTTTAAATTTTGTAACAAAAATTAGTGTAATTTAAACACCAAAGAATAGCATCTAGTTATCAGTATTACTATTCCTGTGCCTGTAGCTAATGACAACTATCCTGATGATGCTGCTCTGGGTGGCAGAACATGTAGATATACAAAAATGTATCGCATCAGTATGTCAAGGGATGAAAGCTTTCCTCTGATCAGTAGATTTCCTCTTTTTTTTGTGCAAAATATTTGGAAATAAGATATGTCAAACTTGATCCAAATGGATAGAAAATGCAGGTATTCAGGCACTTAATAGAGGAGGAGGGTCTTCTTTTTTCATCAGTGAGCACTTTCATTTCTGTATGTCTTAATTCATGTTTTCCCAATATAGTACATTCTTTTTTAATTTGTTTTTCAGTTTCCGTTTCCAGGACATGTTTCCTGATTATGTCCAAATACAAGAAATGCAGAGAGAATTAGATACAGTTATACAACAAGGAGTGTTAAAGATCACCCAGTTACTTAAAAATACAGAAAAAGCTTCAAATATTGGAACAGTGTTTGAAGAAATGGACGACGATTTGTTGGATACTGACAATCAATTAATTCAAGATCAAAATATAGAAATAGGACACGGAAAATTAGCAGAACAACTGACTAAATCAAAAATAATATCACCAGAGGTGTTAAAACAATTACAGGACGAGTGGGAAAAACAATATAAAGAAGAACTTAAACAGGATCTTATCTCCAACAGACGTAAAAATAAATCTTGACTACACATACATTTGATAAACTTTCTTATTATTTATAACACCAACATCCAAGTCTATAGAAATAAGTCAATCACCATGACAACACAGTGATCATTTGGTTAAGATAGTTGAGAAATGTTGACCTTTGAACTCAAATCAGTAGGCTTCTTGTTCCTCTAAAAGGGGACCCTCTTTTGAAGTTTGGTGAAGATTTAGTGTAAGAAATAATATAAAAGATTTTTTTTTATCAACCTTGACCTTTGACATACTGACCTCAAAAGCAAGAGACTTCTTCCTTTCGCAAAGGATACTGCCTAACTAATGACGTTTGATGTAGGTCTAACATAAGGCACTGGCAATATGGTGCAGATGATAGAAATTGTATATGGACTCAATAATCAATAGGGGTTTTCCACTCCTTACAACCACATCGGTGGCACAATGGTTAGCATGCTCACCTCGAGTGCAGTAGATCAGTCGGGTCAAACCAATGACTATAAAATTGGTATTTGTTGCTTCTTCGCCAAGTAAATACCATTAAGGAGAAAGAGCAAAGACTGGTTGGCTTGGAATTAGGATAATGTGGGGCGACATGTCAATATGCGGACTGTTGTTTCAGTGAGCTAACACTGTAAAAATCAAACTAAGCATGTTGGTCTAGTACGAGGCGGACTTCATCATCCTCTCATTGAAAATTAATTTGTTCTCGCCATGATATAGCTGAAAAATTGCTGAGTTGGCATTAAACAACTATCACTGAACTTACTTTTTCTATTTTGAGATTCTTTTACTGTAGTTTCTGACAGGGTTCCCACTCTTTTCCAGATATGAAATTCCAGGACTTTTTTCAGTTTTCAAGGATATATAAATATATATATGAGAAGAAATGTGGTACCACTGTGCTATAATGAACTATAATACAGCAAATTACCCTGCTCTCCTCATGTTTTCTTCAAGTAGTGCTTCAGGAACATGTTTTGTGTAAGATTAAAATTTTATGATAGTGCTTTTGACTGTATTTGTGTTGTACCTTGGGATAGAATGATCTAATCATGTCTGGATAAGTTTTCTTGTTCATTATTTGCCGCTTGAACAAGTATTCTGTTGTTACCCCTGGATTTCTTCACGTGTGATTGAATATTGATTGCCATCATCGGAACTAATTCATGTAACATTGACCTGCACAAACACATTGCAGATTCAGATTCAAGTTATCAATTCGTCCTTTTTTTGGGCCTATAGTAGATGCTTTTATTATTATTGGGACGAATTGATTATCGGACCAAGGGAAGTAACTTGAAATTGGCATCAAAACTTCCGGTGGTTAAAAAATTACACTTTCAATAAAGATTTCCACGGTAAATCCCGGATTTTGACCATTTTTTTAATTTTCAAGGACATTTCCCGACAGGGAACGTGTAAAACGATATTCCCGGGTATTTCCCGTTTTCCAGGATGCGTGGGAACCCTGTTCTGAGAATACATTTTTAGCTCACCTTGCCTTTTGCCATAACTTGGCATCCGACGTCTGTTAATTTTTCACATTTTAATCTTCTCCTCTGATACAGCTTAGCCAAAATGAACCCAAACTTGGTAGGAAGCATCTATGGAAGGTCCTATATAAAGATTGCTCATTTCGTTGTGATCCGTTAACAAACATGGCCACCATAGGCAATTCTTGTTTCTGGTTGGTTGATATAAAAAAATATTCTCCTCTGAAACTGCTTAGCCAAATGTACTGAAACATTGGTAGGAAGTGTCTATGGAAAGTACTCTATAAAGATTGCTCATTTCGTCCCGATCCGTTAACAAACAGCTGCCATAGGCAATTCTTGTTTCTCGTTTGGTCAATTTCTAAAAAATATTCTCCTCTGAAACCTCTTAGCCAAATAAACCGAAACTTGGTAGGGGGCATCTATGGAAGGTCCTCTTTTAAGAATGTGCATTTCGTTCCAATCCGTTAACAAACATGGCCACCATAAGCAATTTTTGTTTCTGATTGGTCGATTTCTAAAACATATTCTCCTCTGAAACTGCTTAGCCAAATGTACTGAAACTTGGTAGGAAGCATCCAATACTATGGAAGGTCCTATATTAAGATTGCTAATTTTGTTCCGATCCGTTAGCAAACATGGCCACCATAAGCAATTCTTCTTTCTTGTTGGTCAATTTCTAAAAAATGTTCTCTGCAAACGCGTAGCCAAATGATCCAAAACTTGGTAGGAAGCATCTCTGGAAGGTCCTCTATAAAGATTGCTCATTTCCTCCTGATCCGTTAACAAACATGGCCATCACAGGCAATTCTTGTTTCTGGTTGGTCAATTTCTCAAAAATCTTCTCCTCTGAAACCGTGTAGTCTGCACAAAATTTCCATGGCCGTGATAGACAGGTCTTGTTTGTGAATGGCCAATTAAAAAATATCTTGGGAAACACCTATGGAAGGTTCTGTATAAAGTTTTCTCAAAATGGAATCACTGAGCCTCTAGTTTCATTTTTCTATAGGGCCTTATGTGAAAACTATGTCATTTGTTGGTGGCCATCTTGAATTTCCAGTTAGAAACAAATACATAAAACATTGCATTGGACCTTTCCTGCCAAGATTGTTGTAAATAGTTTTCTGATGAGGATTGACACAAAGTGATGAAAATAACTGACATTAACCTTTGTGTTGGACAACATTTCTTGTTATCACATTGTCAATAACAAAAACTGACCATATTTTAGAAACATTTATTATACAACAACTTGATGTATAAAATAACAAGATGACAAGTTTTTAATATTGCACAAGTTTTACAGTGTAAAAACATCTAATGCCCTACAAATCAAGTTATAGATAGTAGTAATTATTGAGACGTAATCTAATTACTATTAAATCTCTGTTGTATCTTTTTACATTTTTTATTTGGCGATCTAACATCAAACAACATCCTGTTTAGGGTCATGTTGTTTAACCTTTCATTCACCTTTGAACGTCCAATCATTTGTAAGACAGTTAAATATATTGATCTTCTAGACCACAGGGGTGCGTTCAACATCGTAGCTGCTACGTTGAAAAATCCTATTGAACGGAAAGCTAGCCTAGCCGCTACATAGCTCTAGCTAGCTTAAAAAATGTCTGCTAGCTTTTGAATCCAAGATGGCGGCTAAAACTAAATTTAATTTCGTAAGGTAAAAATAGTGGCATTGCAGGAAGTGCCAACGCTTTTTAATACGGATGATAATTTATTAAGGTAACTAGACAATTACGATTAGCTAAAATGTACCAAGAAATTATTCTATATGATTGGTGCCATATTTGCTAGCACTGCTATGTAACTAATCGTTCAATAACGTCATGACTATTTTACCTAGCAGCTAGACTAGCTGCTACGACATTGAACGCAACCCTGAACTTGGCATGTACTTGGTTTTGATGCCTAAAGATTTAGTAGGCTCATCTTTGATTGGTCAGTTAAAGATATGACTGGATGTTGTTAGATGTTAGTGTATCACCAAGCAACCAAAGAAGTTTAAAAAGATACAACAAACATCTATTTTACAGTTAGATTGGATTGGCATGCAGCCACATTAACAAATTCTAAACTCTGATAACCTCTCAACATAAGCAATATTATTCTTATGGACTACTATATTGTAAAATAAGTGTCTTCTTAACACAGGGTCAAGGTGATTAATTCTTAACACAGGGTCAAGGTGATTAATTCTTAACACAGGGTCAAGGTGATTAATTCTTAACACAGGGTCAAGATGATTAATTCTTAACACAGGGTCAAGATGATTAATTCTTAACACAGGGTCAAGGTGATTAATTCTTAACAGGGTCAAGATGATTAATTCTTAACACAGGGTCAAGGTGATTAACGCTTAACACAGGGTCAAGATGATTAATTCTTAACACAGGGTCAAGATGATTAATTCTGAACACAGGGTCAAGATGATTAATTCTTAACACAGGGTCAAGATGATTAATTCTTAACACAGGGTCAAGGTGATTAAAGCTTAACACAGGGTCAAGATGATTAATTCTTAACACAGGGTCAAGATGATTAATTCTTAACACAGGGTCAAGATGATTAATTCTTAACACAGGGTCAAGATGATTAATTGACTTGTAGGTTAAATAAGAGGTTTTTACACTTTAATACATTGATATATAACAACTGTAAAACAACCGAGAGACACAACACACTAATTATAACAACACAGAATTTATCACTTAAATCACTAAAATTCACCATAAACAGGCAAAAAAATGTCATTTTGTAAAAATTTTATCAAATACAAAGAGTTTAAAAGTAACATGTATCAACACAATGTAATCAATGTAACATACAATCTGTATTTTGTTGGAGGGAGAGGGTCGGGATTCCATTAAAATGTTTAACCCCCATCACATTTTTGTACCTGTCCCAAGTCAGGACAGGGTTTCCAAGGTCATATGTGGTGGTCTTTTCGTGTTTAATGATTTGAGGTGAGAGGTGATTGTTTGTTTTGTTGATTTTGGTGAAATTGTTGACCATCACTGTTTAGAGGTAATTATGTCTCCCATGAATGAAGGGAGACATATTGTTTTAGTCTGATTTTTTCTTCCGCTTCTGCTTATTCTCAGCGAAGCTTGCCCGGACCATAACTTTTTTGTCTTTCGAGATGGGTTGTTGTACAGATGGCCGCCTTAAGGGGAGACATAAGTTTTAGGTATCTAAAACAGTTCTTCCTTGTTGTTTTGTTGATATTGGTGGAATTGCTGATCATCACTGTTCAAAGGTGATTGCTTTGTTGATATTGGTGGAATTGTTGACTATTACTGCATGAACTTTCTTTTAATAATAAGGAAAATTGAAATCTATTTTTCTATCAAATGCTTAAATGGTTTCCAAGAATTGTTATCATGAGGTCATACTTCTATATTAACAAAATGTTTTGTGGTTGTGGCCATCTTGGATTTCAGATCATAAGACAGATATATACATTTTGTTGCATGAAATTGATCACCTATCTAACAGCTGCCTTTAGTTTGTTCAACAGAAGAAATATTGTTTGTTTGTTTGATGGTGTTTAACACCACTTACAACAATAATTCAGGAGTCCGTTGTTGAACTTGTGATTAAGCTAATCATATGATTAGCCCTAATTACATTTTTCATTCATTATCACATCCTAAGCTAATGCAATGATTAAATTCTGTTGCTGAACTGTTTATAATCAATGTATTAACTAATTATATTTAATCAGCTAATTATGTGATTAGGAATTAAAAATGTAATTAGGGCTAATCATATGATTAGCTTAATCACAAGTTCAACAACGGACTCCAGTTATATAGTGGCAGTCAGTTTTATTGGTGGAGGAAACAGGAGGGCCCAAAGAAAGAATATTGTTAGAATTGACAACTTATAACAAAGACATAAAATGGAAGTGTCCAGTATTTTTGTGTATACCAGTGCTTACTTATACTTGTATCCAAAGCACAACATGTACAACATTATTATTAAACAATTATAATTCTAAAGTGGCAATGATAGGCAAGGCAAGTAGGTACCATAATTTTTTTTATTTCACAAAATAAAAAATTTAATATAAAACTAGAACTGTCCGCATAGTGGGACTAATACCCCCCCGTTTCACTCTGACTGTGTCCAAGATTATTGAAAACTAAGTCTACACGGAAAATATATTATTTGTCAAATTATAATGTTTAACACATTCAACAAAAATAAAAACGTCGTAGCATAAAAACTGTAAGAGGAGTTGCACGGACAAACCATGTACCCTTTCAGCCAAATTCACAAATAAAAAAAAATAACTAAGTTCAACAATCTATATTTTTTGGTAAAATTCATGAAAATCAAAATCCTTACAACATGCACATCTTTGATATGAGTACAAATGTTCTGCAATGTAAAAACTTCCTAACTTACAAACTGTAGGAGGAGTTGTGCAGACAAACCATGTACCCTTTTTGCCATATTCACACAAAAATGGCTAAGCTCAACAATCTATATTTTTAGTAAAAATGCACAAAAATCAAAATCCTTACCACATG
>MJUT01038712.1:687926-700766 GCA_002080005.1 Gigantidas platifrons | reverse complement strand
AATACACTAATTGAAGTATTACATTGTACTATGACACTGGACATCACATGTAACATGCAATACACTAATTGAAATATTACATTGTACTATGACACTGGACATCACATGTAACATGCAATACACTAATTGAAATATTACATTGTACTGACACTGGACATCACATGTAACATGCAATACACTAATTGAAGTATGAATATAAACCAGTATACAAAGGAAGCTGAAGAAAAATGTGCCCTTTTGTTCATGAACCCTCTATATACAGGTTAAAATCAAATGCCCTCTACATCAAATAGATAATATAAAACTACCCTTAAAGACAGTGATTTGTTTTTTCCAGGTGCCCTTTAAAGCAGGTTGACTTCATCTATCAATTCAATGATCAATGTCAGCAGATATAATAGAGGCAAGCCCATGAATTTTTTTCCCCTGTAATAATCAAGGGTAACTCAACAAACCTTTCCCACACTCTTGACATCTGTATGGTTCTTGATTTGTATGAATCAGTAGATGGCGCTTTAAGTCACACCGTTGTAGAAACTTGCGGTCACATTCTGGACATTTGTATCGGTCCTACAAAACAGTAAATATTGGTTGTATTCAAAACAAAAGAACAAGAATCATATGGTTGGATGGTTTCTAAGATTTTCATGCAATCGTAATAAATTGTATCTTACTGACAAAGAATCTTTTTGATAACCAAAAAATGTAAAACCAGCAGAGATGCTGTATGTATATCATTTAAATTTGTAAAAAAATAAACTGGTTTTCAAACTTGACTGAGACAGTCTTGATACATGTATATATATTGCTTGTTTTTTTTTAAATGTAGTTTAAATTTGTCAAGAATTAAAAAAAAAAAAAAGAGCTAGCGAGAATTGATACATTTGTACATGTGCAGACCACCTGCCAAATGATATTCTGTGTGGCTAACTTTGTTGCACTTTGGCTACAAATTTTGGTTGATACCCATATTCTAAAACATAGACCATTTAAACTTTAAATATAATTACCTTTAAACGAACATCATGGATAAGCTTATGTCTGGTAAAGTTTCCATGTCTGTTGAAAGTCAAGCCACAAATATCACATTTAAACAGTTCCTCATTGGTTGGCAAGTTACCACATGGTTTCCCTGACTTTTTCCTCCCGGCAGCCATTTTAGACTGCTCCTGCTCAACTCTTGATCTCTCCTCACTGGCTTTGGCCAGTAAAGTTAATACTTCATTTTCTAATTCAGCAGTTCTATCATTGCTAGGTTTAGATTTTAATAGTTCTTTTTTCGTTTCCTTGGTAACATTATCAGATATTAAGTCTATATAAGTATCATTTTGAGTTTTATCACAAAGTTCACTTGTTTCCACAACAGTTTGACAATCAACAGATATCTCATCATTTGTACTCTTCAGTGTTACACAGTTATTTTTTCCATTTAATAATGACACATATTTTGTACTATCTGGTGCTTCAGTTAAGATTTGTAGGTGTGGTAACTTAGGTTGTTCTTCTGTATTAACAGGGACTTTCCCTTCTACACAGGAAGCAGTTCTTTCTGTTGTATTTTTCATTTCCATTTGAGTCGCAACATTTTTTACTTCAAATGTAACTGATATTGTTTTACCATCAATTTTAACTTTAGTATTTTTCTGCGGACTTTGAGAAGAATTCTGTTGATGAATTCTTGTACTAACAATGTTTTTCTTATGTGCTACTTTTCTTGACATTTCACCAGAGTTGTAAATTTTCATAGATTTTACTTTTGAAACAGATTTCTGTGATATTTCTACTACTTTTTTATTTCCAGAAACTTGTCCCGAGTTACAACCTTGACCATCGGTCAGTTGTTTTCCTGGTAAAGATTTCAACATCATAACATTACCAATCACAACAGCATTGTGAACAGGTTGAATATGAGTTGTCTGGGTAATGCTGTTCACACTGGTTTGAACTGGAATTAACTGTTGTTCTATATTTGGTTTTGATCCAGAAATCAAATATCCAAATGGAATAACCTGTACTGTTTGAATACCAGACAAAGTAGATACCATGGGAATAGATTGAACATAGTTTATGTTGTCAATAGCAACAATATTAGCAGACGTGACAACAGGTCTGGCTCCTCCTTCTAATGCTGCATCAGATATACTATACCCCTCGCTGGATTCTTCGGGTATCATAAGACTTTCTGATGATATTCCATGGTCAAAGTCTGAAGCAGAGACTAAATCATTTGCCGGACCCAGATCTAACTTAAAATCTGCTGCAGAAAGATGTTTGTCTGAATTACCATGGAGAAGGTGGTCATCTGAGCTTCCTAACAGTTTAACTGGTAAATCAGATGTTGAACTTTCAAATGAAGTACCAGTTAGTGAGTTGGATTCTGAGAATGGCAGCTCCATTTCACAGCTTATATCCATACTTATCAGATACCTGTGAATAATAATTTAAATCTCGTATGTTTCTACTTATTAAAAGAAGGACACATAATTCATGCCGAAAGTGATTTCTACATTTCTACATATACACATAGAATAACGGCCGTTATGAAGGTTGAGACAGACTTTATCACAGTGATAGGACAGAGACAGACTTTATCACTGCGATAGATTGTGATACTAATGATAATAAATGTCAAAACCTTAAAAACTTACGTTATTGTTTTTATTGGCATGTATAAATTTGATGTCACATTTTACCAATAATTTTCAGTATCAGAGCCAGTTCGTTCCAATATCTAACGGCGAGATCAAGTACAAATATTCAAATTACCAATAAATACAAAATGTATATATCTTTGATTTGTTTTACAAGAATGGATTTTTCAGAGCAATATCACATCAAAGGCTATGACTGAGATGTGAGATTCGATGAAAAATCCATTTCGAGCAAAATATATCAACGATAGTATGTTTATCCAGGATTTGGTCATGTGATGTTATCATAACGTCACATTAGAAAACAGCGATATTATGTTGACATCACGCTAGTTGCTTGACAGTAGATATCATAGTGTGTAAAGATCAAAGAGAAAATGTACAAATCATCGATAAATTGGAATATCAAATAAATGCAGGTACAAAAAATGTATGTTATGTTGTAATATTGACGAGTGATACGTTTATCACAGTGGTATCTCTCTGAATGTACTGTTGGAAGCTTTTATTTTGAGTGATTTAATCCTGACCTGAAAAATATCAAGTTGAAAAATGCCAACTACCTAAGTGCCTATGTTTCTAATTGCTGTGTGGGAAGTTTACTCAAGTGACGTTGGAAAATTGTTTTGACCAAGTATAATTTTGAGTATTTCATAAAGCCTAAAGGAGTCAAATAAAATTAAGTGCTATATTAGTCATTGACCTAATATAGCTTTTCCTGATAACTGCTGCATGTATAGCGAATGTGAAGAAATGGTAACATAAGCACAGATGTGAAATAGTACATCCTTGAAAATTATTAGAACAAGTTCAACGTTTGTATCTACTTTTTTTTTTTAATTAGCCAGCTGCTTTGGACTTTTTGACATTGCAGGATGAACATATGTGAGCGTCAGCAAGCTCTTTATGGTATAAAATGTGCACCTAGGATTTTTTGACAAACATGGCTGCACATACTGATGGATAAAAAAAAATGTATGTGCATTGTAAACACATTCCGTGTAACACACTAACACACTCAACCAATGAAGATCTTCTTAACATAAAGCGCAAAGGTAAGTCTTGTACCCTCTCTCATACGTCCGATACCACTGAAACCCGGAACCTGTGTGTAATAAAAGTCATTTTGTTAGCTTGTTTTACTTATATTGATATTTTTTAATTTATTAAATCTCTTCTGACATACTGACAAGAATTTTTGTTTCTACATGGAATTTAACTTTTGAGATTTCGTAAGGAACGACAGTTCGATTGAATGAGAATAGATTCGGCCCTAAAAAAGTCGTCTCCGATATATCTCGGCCCAAAAAATCTCGACACTTTTTGATGCAATGGATGAGTGTGAAATTGCCCGATAATTTTCAGATTCACGAGCATTCATGGACATGCCTGTTTCATATTACACATGTACATACAGTGTCTGTGGAGATGTAATTCGGAATTCAAATCTCAACGAGATTAGTTTGAGTCCTGCTGACACCATCAGGCTTTCTTCTAAATGTGCAACTGAAGCTCTAATGTTTTATTTGTTGTGGTTTTTTTTGTGACCATAGAATTAGTCCTATAATATAAGCCTTCGTAGGTTCATATTGTCTGCTTTTCACGTTTTCATCGGATATTTTCATTTTCTATTATTGCTGAACCATATAATAGAAAATGAATATATCCGATGAAAACGTGAAAAGCAGACAACATAAACCTACGAAGGCTTATATTATAGAACTAACCATAGAATTAGAGAGAAACAGTCATTAGATCTATGCCTGACTATGGTTCGGCAGCTAGCATTTTTCACAATAACTTCTGTCAATAGGGTCCTAATATCGTCGAGATTAGACTTCTGAAGACATTTTCTGCTCTATATCTCCAGTCTGCGGAATGAAGTATAATCTCAACGAGATTACATGGGGTCCATGCTGACCAATATTGTGTACATGTTTAATTGTTTTCTCATGTATATGTGGATGACATTTTGGCTATTTTCATGTATGAAGTTGTAAATTATGGAGAAATATTCTACTCCCACATCTGCATAAAAACTAATGCTATTGATCAAGATGTCAATGACACTTACTGAACCTCAACATGTTTAAAGATATCCTGATCATTATCATATTTACCCTAATTCGGTCCTAATTCACGGTGTGCGACCAACTTTGTTATCAAATTAATATATAATTTCAATCTATTAATCATATACAGCTAAGATTTGTTTGTAGATGTTAATTGTAGAAAGCATACAGTGTGTTTTCTCAACAAAACGAGAAAATACCTCGGAGGTCTGGCAACAATATTGAAATCGGAAGTCTTGACTGGATTATTTCCCTTGTATTGTGTGTCCCTATAGAAGCTACATTTTATCTACGGCACGCTGTGTTAACATATTTCAGTAAATCCAAGAAAAACGACCAAATTGTCTTATACATTTCCCCGCCTAAATCGATGGCATAGCAAGGGCTAAATGAAATGGACTCACGATAAAAGACTGCGTAAATGTTTTAAAATAATATAATTACATTACTTCCGTTTTTCATTGAAATGTTACAATATGATTGGTTATGAAGTGGTCACATGATTCTAAAAGAGATGTTTCAAATCCCAATGAAACTCAAACCCGAACTTGCACGTGCCTCCATGACCACGTCAGATGTAAACAATCAATGGCGTAGTAATTTCCTTCTTCTTCTTCTTCCTAATACAGGATAGACTCGTAGGAACGAGTGAAATTATCCCGGCGTGGAGACTGAAAATTTTGAATTTACAATTAAAAATTATTTACATAATTACATTATTTACATAGTGTGGATGTTTACATGAATTCTGGAGGGAATAGGATACCCTCCAGACCAGACTTAAAGCTGTCAATGTCTGGTGCTAATGCCACTGAGGACGGGAGGTAATTCCAACTTCGGATGGTTCTTGGGAAGAAGGAAAATTTATATACATTTTTAGATGTTGTGATATGTTTATATTTATGTTCCCCCCTGGTTCTTGCGTCCCCTTTTGATAGGTATTGCTGGTGGTCAATTGCTATCATGTTGTTCCTGATCTTATACAACATGGTAACCCTACTTTTAGTACGCCGTTGACTCAGGGGTTCCCAGTTTAGTGCATCTAACATTTTTGATACTGTGCCTGGCTCTTTGTTTCTGTAATTGTTGTAAACAAAGCGTGCTGATCTTCTTTGCACTTGTTCTATGTCATCTATCTGATCCAACAGCAAATAATCTAACAATTCACAACGAAAAATTCAACTATGTTAAATTTTGGTGTGATTTAAATATAATTATAAGAATTGAATGAATTCTTTTGAAGTTTCATTGGGTATGAAAGCGTTGATCGAACTACATTTTCAACATGAAGCGCTAGCGCGCTTCATTGAAAATGTACTTCGGTCAACGCTTTCATACCCCAATGAAACTTCAAAAGAATGCATTCAATTCTTAAATATAATTTACTTTCTGTTTTACTCCTAATATTATATACGCTACCGGATGTTTCATCCCATAACCAAAACGGACCATAACAAAAACGGACTATTGAAATAAAACATGTAAATTTCTTGAATAAATATGATAATTATATGTATTAATTTGTTTAGTGTGTTTTAATTATAAACATAATGCTCGTTTGCACATAAATTTGCAACAACAACAAAAATCCCAAAACAATACGTCGGTTCCGGGATACTGGTATTCAGATAATACCGTCATGTGACTTCCATCACCACGTGACTAAAATCTAGGCATCTTGCGTTCAAAATGGCCTGTAGTCTTTCAACTTTGTCGGAAATGGGATAAATGTTACATATTTTTCCAGATTGGGTTTCTTCCTGCTGTCAGATGTACACCCCGGAACCACGCACCAATATTTGCTGGGTGACTTTTGAGATAGTTTTCCTCGATCCATTTCTACCTGCATTGTCTACTGCTAAAATGCCTAGATTTTTTATGAAGTCACATGATTGGTGGTACGAATTCTTCCTCCAAGTCAGGAGAACGTATTATCACGGAATCGTCGTATTGCAAGCATGTTTTTAGTCAAATCATACAATTAATTGTTTCATTCCATGATTATTATTCTCACAATGGGGACAAACCATTGTGCAGATTGCTCCAGAAAAGTAAATTCAAGACAACACGCACTTCAGTGTGATTCCTGCAGTAAATGGCAGCACAGAAAATGTGGTACTGGTATGTACGTATTTACTATAACAAACTATGGAAAAATTCAACTTTAGAAATTCAATTTAGAATTTCAAAAAAGCTTGCATTGCAATACATGTATGCATAGATATGAACATGATTAACATCCATAATAGAGAACATTGTTATTATGTATTTAGGGAATGGATTCCGATTTTTTTGTAAATTGAGAATAATTCATAGTATTGATGGGTTCGAATGCTTGCCTTTCAATCCAATGGATAAATTTTAACCACCGGTTAATTTTTGTTGCTCAAATTTTATCAACTGGATAAAATGACTTATCCAGTGGATAAAGTTAACTCCTCAATTTTGGCCGGATAAATATTTAACCATTGGTTAGATATGACAAGACGACAGCAAAAAGAAAGAATCACGGTATCGGCATATTGAGTTGGATTTTGATGATAGAGAATTCCAGGATAGATTTAGATTGTCCATTAAAAATCTTCAATTCATATGAAACTAATCTTATAGAGCCACAATTGTGCAAACCAACTACACGGTGGATATCCATTACGAATTTTTTTCGATCAAATCTGCGTTCCGTCATGTCTTTTTGCAAAGACAGCGGATTATCACGGAATTTCAGGAGGTAAGTGACACCAGCATCTCCAAAAAAAACGCAAAAACGTTTAAAATGTTGTTTGAATAATCAGAAAGAAAGTATTCCACGGAACTTTTGAATGCTTTGAGCGTAACATGACATCAACTTATTTATTATTTGTATCCATGTTTCATTGTTTCTGGGCCGATTTAAACTCTCGTTAGGTCTTGAACTTTGTCAACAAATATTTTCAAGACGAAACTCTTACGTCTAGATGAAATATGGTGAACTAAATGTATTTTTGATTGCTAAATATCCCGTTAATGTGTACTTTTAACGCTACAGTAATGATGTACGAGTTCGTGTTGGTGACAAAACAGATGATTTATGTCTATTTGTCATGGCAACGGATTTTAATGATTCAGTATGGAACGCCGTAACTGTCTTATAATAGAAGTTTTTAAAATGTCATGCCATTTAAGCTTTACGTTTTATCAAAACTCTGTTACGTTATGTCAATACTTCATTACATCATGACAGTATTTTTATATGTTATGTCCAAACGGCTTACGTTATGCCAATACTTAACTACGTTATGCAAAAACACCTTAATTTTCTTTATCTTATATCAATGTTTCTATACGTTATGTCAGTACTTTGTTACTTTATGTCCACAGTTCATTACGTTATGTTCAGACTTTATTACGCAAGTTATGTGGTAGAATCCTTACGTTATTATAAACATCCATTTGACACCAACCCGTCCTTCGGATGAGACGTAAATAAAACCGAGGTCCCGTGTTGAGAGATTGCCACCCTCTTCGCACGTTAAAGAGCCCAGTGTAACAGCTCATGATGATGAGCATTATGCTCATGATGAGTGGTCCATAGGAGACCTGTTGCACTGGCAAAATTCTCCGTCCCTACCCATCATATTTCCTTTTTTCGAGTCCCGTGGCGTTTAAATTATTCTCGTCCTGAATAAAGCTGAAAAATTGCTCGCTGGACGTTAAACATCAATCAATTAATCAATCAAAACGATGATTCATTCAATATATATTTGCATTTCCATATATTTGTAGTTTTATATTTCAGCCAATTACAGTCGACTTCTTAAAATTGGAAAATCATACAAATGTCGTGACCGTCTGAAAATCTCAAAATAGTGAACCGAAATAGCTAACACATTATCAATGCTGATTAAATTATTAAAAACAATTATCATTCGAATTTCTTAATACTGATCGACATTTAGTTTGATAATTTTTTAATGGTATGTTGATTGTTCTTAATTTGCGTTGCATGCATATAGCATTCTGTCTAAATGAAAATGAAACTATTAAACAGTTTATTTAAAATATTATCCGTTCAGAACAACGAATCGCTCGCTTTGAACACACCACCTATGATTTCCAAACACGATAAATTTCTTGTCGAGCACTATATTCGGTTTTGTTTGAATTTTTTTTTATTGGAGTTTCATATAGGTATTGTTGGGATTTGTTGTCATGTTAAATCCAGATGGCAACAGGGGCCAGTTTTACGAAGATTGATTTGATTTTTGGTGTTTTAACGCCACTTTCAACAATATTTCAGCTATATCATGGCGACCAGTTTTAGTGGTGGAGGAATCCGGAGAGAACCACCGACCATGGTCAAGCAATTGGTCAACTTTATCACTTGCGAGTCGAGTGTGCCTTTTTTGTAATTTACAAAGCCGGGCGCGAACCCAAGCCGTATTGGTGATAGGCTTGTATGAGTTGTTAGATCCAACGACCTAACTCATTGAACCACCCGGGCCCCGCTTTACGAAGATGTCTTAGGACTAAATCATGTCTTATGATGGTCTTACGACAAATCTTTGTCCCAAGTATGCTTACCTAACCGCAACAGTGGATGTGGTGTAATAGTTAGCGTGCTCGCCTCGAGTGCGGTAGATCGTGCGTTCGAACCCGCATCGAGTCAAACCAAAGACTATGAAATTGGCATTTGTTGCTTCTCCTTTAAGCACGCAGTATTAAGGAGAAAACGCAAAGACTGGTTGGCTAATTTACAATGTGTCAGAGTGAGGCGACATGTCTACCCACGGACTGTTGTTTCAGTGAGCTAGTACTATAAAAATACAACTTATTGGTCTAGTACAAAGCGGACCTCACCATCATCTCATTGAAAATTAACTTGTTCTCACTATGATATAGCTGAAAAATTGCTGAATTAGCATTAAACAACAATCACTCACTCACTCACTCACTCCAAACCTGTCTTATACTACGTCAGGTCTTAATATTTGTCACAAAGTTAGGACATCAAAATATATGTCATAAAATGATCTAAGGATAATTGCTCAACAAATTGTAAATACATATGGCTGAGACGAAATAAAGTATATAGTGGCCCTGATAATTTATTAAACTACTGAGGTGGCCCTGATAATTTATTAAACTACTGAGATGGGACATATACGGTGCGTAAACATAGATTGTCACGTCTTTTAATTCCCCATTTATGTAGAATGTTCCAAAATGACATGCAAAGATTCATCATAGGATCACACACATACCTTCCAATTTGTAATTTATTGTTGCTTACATTTATTCGCAACTGTGAATATTTTAGAGCTGGTGGTTCCTATCAGGATTTCCTTGATAGAAGGTTGCTGAACCAAGGATCCGTCTTAGTTAAGTTGAAGCCATCACTTCGAAAGTTTTACGGTCGCCACCATGACTTGGTTGCCCGTTATGGGATCACTGTGTCACAAATGACCACGGATATGTTCCACTTGTCGTAAACACTTCCCGGTCCTTTCCTCATTCATGACTTATCACCGGGTTTGTAACTAGATTAACACGACGGGTGTCACTAGTGGAGCAGGAACTGCTTACCCTTTCGGAGCAACAGAGTTCACCCCGGTTTTTAGTGGGGTTCATGTTACTCGATATTTAGTTCTATATGTATGTTTTGTAGATCGTTGCTTGTCCTTTTGTACTTTTTCTCTTGGCCATTGGAAGTTAAGCAATAATCAATCAATCAATCTTATGATATCTTTGTTAAACCGCTCCAGGTTCATAATGTTTGACATAATTTTACGGAGATTGACTAGACCAGCACGCCATTGTTTCGGCATACAAGGCCTGGGTTATTTTGTCCCAACAAAAGTTCTTCCGAGACTACTAATGCAGTAATTTTGTTTTACATTTCAAACTGGAGGTTATAATAATATCTTACGTTAATAACCGATACGAGCATCAGCAGTAGTTTTTTATGTAGATTTTTTAATCGACTACATTGTACACTACAGAGGCGTAGAAGTGGACCGGAAAGTGGGGGGGGGGGCTTAAAAATGGACAAGAAAGTGAAGGGACAAGCTTCAGAAGTGTACCGGAGAGTGGGAACAAGCGTAAAAGTGTGTGTGGGAATCTTCAAGTCATGACTGGAAAAGGTGGAAATTTCAAGAACGGACAAGCACAAAGGGGTCTTTGGGAACCGAACTACATAAAAGCATCTTAGTTGACTGTGTATTTATTAATTCCATGCTAAATTTCCACTTATTATTAACTATGCCGAACAATTCAAAGTGCAATCCTTGAAGACCCCCCCCCCCTCCAAAACCCCGCCCTGTTTCATATGCCCCTGCATTGCTTATTGATTTCACGGGATTTCAGAAGAAATTTTTCAAATTAAATACATTTATTTTATTTTATTCATGTAATACCACACCGACGATGCTGTCAGAAAAATAAGTTCAACGACAACTGAATCGCTCGTATGATTGATTATTCGTGCACTACTAGTATTAGAGTTCACAAATTTTGTAGTGTCGAAGACAAAGAATGAGGAATCATTATAGAAGACCCCCCCATACATAATTTGCTCTACTTTTAAAATCAAATGGCCAAGCAAATTAAGAGCAAATGATAAAAATATGACATTTTAAGGGTGAAAACGAATTACCGTTGCTTCGGAGTTCTCCTTGTTGCCATGGTAACTGCACATTGCCATGTGTATCATCATATTGTAATTTTATTCAAGTATGGTATTTAAAACAAAACCACATTTGTTTCTGAAGATATGCTTAAAAATAGACGTCAATGTTTTAATATGCAAAGTTGTACTACAGAACTGAAGAAATTATCTCCCTTTAAAGGGTAAAAATGTACCAAATTATAAAGCCTAAAAAATATACTTAATCCTCAATATATCCATGGCGACTTTTTTTCTGTTAAAGGGGATGCAGTAAAGTTGCTAAAACACCACTTAGAAATTCTTTTGCAATTTGTTCCCGGTTCGGCTATTTTTCTCATAGATTGACTGGACTACATGTCTACTTCGGGACTGTCTGAGTGAGCTAGCACTATAACAAATCCCACTAAGCGTGTTGGTCTAGTACAAAGCGAACATTATTATAATCTCATCTAATGTAGCTCGTCCTCGCCATGACATAGTTGAAAAATAGTTCATTTGGAGTTCAACAACAATCACTCACTATATAGCAATGCAGGAATAATATATTCTAGTATAGGATGCTGTTAATTTAACACATTATTGAGTACAATTGATATTTCTTGAGTATTAGTATCAACAATGAAAAAGAGAGAGTATGATATCTCAAGTGGTAAACCAATCATGATGGTATGAGGCTCTATAGGAGGAACTGGAATTAACCAGATTTATATAGTAGAGGAGTTCAACATGCCAAACAGGATGCGAATTGTTCATTAGCTTTTTATTCTTATCAGTATGAATTTGAAATATAATGTACTTAATTTTAGAACTCAAAACAATTTAAAGGAGAGGAGCATACTATCTTTGCCTAGATTAAAGATTAAACATATTTTATTGCTATATATTATAACAGTTGGATTTCACACAAATTATAACAAATCTTTGCCTGTCTGTCACTCCTACCAGAACGTGGGTTACATTTGACCTTCGTTTCATTGTTAATTCAAAGTGCATGATAAGTTCGAAGTCACTTGTGAATGTGGGAATAAAAAACTGAACAAAAATAGATTATAAATATTTTTCATTTTCATAACATAAACAATAACAATAATAATAATAACAAAAATAAACAATATTGGCGTCAATGCGCCATTAGTCGTTATAGTAAATATTATATAAGATTGATAAATGATATTTAAATTGGTATACAACATCTGGTACAACAGTTCAAAACCTATGCAGGTACCATGCCAGGCCGTGTCTGATGAAGTCATCAGATAAAGTTAATGTCGAGGCTTGAAACAACGACGGATTCTCTGAAAAAACTTGTTCATGAATGAAAAGCATCCTTTCTTTGTTCTTTTTCTTTTGTCTTCCGTATTTGTCTTCATTTCTTAAATGTACAGAAGAAAGAAGAAAGATATTAAAGAGTAAAATATTTAGATAAAATACATATGTAGATGTCTAGGTGAACTGGATTCGAATAAATAAATAG
>MJUT01038712.1:634197-645638 GCA_002080005.1 Gigantidas platifrons | reverse complement strand
CTGTGGTTTCTGAGGAGAAGATTAAAATGTGAAAAGCTAACGACATATGATGGACAGACGAAACCTGATGGCAAAAGCTCACATGGCCAAAGGCCATGTGAGCTAAAAATAACACGAAAATTAGAATGTTATGCACTTCCACACAGATTAGATTTTGTGGACCTTGTCATCTTTGCCTTCACAGTTATGACACTGTAACAGGTGCTTGTGACCCAAATATGATTGCAATGTTGTCCTTGACTTGTTGCAAGGTAATGACATGATTACTTTCTTTAATAACATGGAGACGATTCACAGGGGACTGACAACTCGTAAAACCACAAGGGAGGAATCTCAAATGTCAAATTTTCATACAACACTTTTTCAAAATAGTTTTGTATCAATTGGTGTCTTGACCTAATTCACCATAATACTGGTACCCCTTTGAAGCATAATAAATGTATTTTTGATATTCCTATTCCTTTTTGTCATAATCTTTACCTGTCTGCAATTTTTAACAGAATTTGCAGGTTTTGAAATCAGCCTCCATGTTGTTTACATGTGAAGGCCACACATGCGCTCTGATTGGTCAAATTGACCAATCAAATCGCTCGTAGGAATTTGGTACACTCTCACATGTATATAACATGGAAGTTGATTTCGTCTTCCCAGGCCCCTCATTATTGAAGACCCTACAGTAACTGACTCGTCAGTCCCATTTACATTTTTGTGCCTGTCCCAAGCCAGAACCTAGATTTCCAATGTCATATGTCATGGTCTGTTTTGTGTTCAGCGAGTCAAGATGAGAGGTGATTGTTTGTTTTGTTGATAATTGTCTACAAGTAAAATTCAGCAAGGAGAAACTTTTCTTCATTATCCCTCCTCCTCCTCTTCCATAGCACCATCATGAAAAAGTTCCTCCTCCATCTCCTCTTCCATGCCACCATCATGACTCCTCATCCACCTCCTTTTCCATGCCACCAGCATGAAAAAGTACCCAAGTACACAATAACATAAAAGAACAAACAATTTTAAGTAACATCTTTTTATTTTTTGTTCTGTAACAGGCACAATAAATTTCTTGTTTTTTTTCTATGAAATTTCTTCATAATAGACAATAGATGATGTACATGTCATAATACCAATGTACACAAGTACATTATATCAATGTACGCAAGTACATTATATCAATGTACACAAAGTGATTATGTTGCAACAAGGTGCATTGGATGAAGCATGTTACCATGGAAAAATATGGGAAAACACCTATTTATAAATAGATTTTTAATCCATTTGATACATACGAAAACATGTACATGTGGTAACTGAAAGCAATTGAGGGAATTGAAATGAAGAAATATATCTTGGGATTTGAGATCAACTCCACACCTCTTTACATATAAAGTGTACACTTATTAGAACAGGCTTTTCATGCTTTCAACAAAAATTATCCAAAAACGAATTCTTCTTGAACAAAGGGAGATAAACCCTGAAAAATCTATATATTTCAGGGTTTATCTCCCTTTGTTACAAAGAACTAATACCAAAGAAGACTTCTAAAGGTTATGGAAAGAAATACAGAACTCTAGAGATTTGGTTTCAACACAGGTTGCAGGTTTTATCATGTGACACTCGTTAATCTACTACTCTATCATGGTAATAACTTGTAAAACAAAATTATTAACGTTTTTAAAAATCTCCTGTTTATATTTGGAAGTGGCAAACCAAATCATTATCCTTTATTTCTCATTATCATTTAATTTGCAAAATAAATGAACAACTTTTGTGTAGAGCTTTGACTGTTCTAGACACGTAGAGCTTTAACTGTTCTAGACACATAGAGCTTTGACTGTTCTAGACACATAGAGCTTTGACTGTTCTAGACACATAACACTGACAAAGTGTGTAATTTCATTTGTGTCTAGGTAGAATTTATTTTTTCATATTTCTTTTGAACTGACGAAAACCGTTTTAAATATATCTTCAATTATTTTCAAATATCAATACTTTTTGAGTTTTACCACAAAAATAGTGCTTATGTTGTGTACAATACAAGAATGGTTCTCCAAATATATTATATATCTATCTTAAGCGAGATATTCATTTTTTTAATATTAATATTAATACATGTGCTCCAGTTTATCACAAAATAAATATGTGTTACCAAGGGCTATGGTGGATAAAATACAAGAATTGATCTCTAAATATTTAAACTATCATATCTGCCAATTAAATTGGTCCTGCTGGATAATTTGATATTAGATATTTCTCCCAAAAATTATCAATGCCAACATGAGTAAGCAATGAAAAAATGCAATATGAAATATTGCAACAAAAATGTAAAATCACATAAAATATCAACAAATAAATTAAATTGTTATCTTACAATGCTATGAATATTCATGAACTTACTTTACAATGTAATGAATATTCATGAGCTTCATTAGTCAAAACAATTTACAAATTAAAATCACGAGACTATTAATAAAAAATTCTCATATAAAAAAGTGTTACAATACAAGTAAGTAAATCCAATTAAATCCAAAGTTAGATGTGGAATGAGAAAATGAGAAATTTAACCAAATCCAATTTTAATTGAGAACTAAAATGAAAATGTATTCTTGGCTATTTTGTCTAAGCTTTATATTACACCGAAATATTAAATAAAAAAAACAAAAAAACATAAGAAATATTAAATTCTGATGAGAAATTGAATAACTTAAAAATTACGAAAGAATTTTACCCTGTTACGTAAAATTTCATATATATATATAGATTAAATTAAAATGTCAAACATTTAAAAATAGTTTTTGAAATCGGTCTAAAAGGAAGAAAGAAAAACATTATACTGATGACCGTACAGTAACCTTAATACTCCTCAATCACCTCTCTATAACATTAACTATAACAATAACAGAAATACAGTTGTGTAGAATATAAATATACTGGCTCAAATGGTAAACAACAACAAATAATAATGAACTATGATCAATGAGCAACTGGTTTTCAATGTTTTATGGAACCAGTTTGGATGAAAGTGACTGTTTTCCAATTTACATTGGGACCAGTTGAATGGGTTCACTACTAATAATGAAAGTGCTGGTTTCCTGTTAATATGGGTACATCAATTAATATGGTATGCTTTGCATGAAATTCTTGGTTTTAAATTATCATTGAACCACCTAAATGAACGTGCTCATTTTAAAGCTATTATGGAATGAGCTGAATATTTATTGAATTTTATACCCATTTCTGAGTCGGTACTTTTGTCCTATTTCCCCCATTAGGAGTAAAACATATTATTTTGACACAATGCCATATAGGAAATGCTTGTCTATCTTCACCTTGTCTGTTTCATTGTGTTTGCAACAATTTTTTTTTCAATAAACCACCCTTTTCAGCAAAAAATATAGAAAACTGAGCGAAAGTTGACGATCTCTACACAATATTTGGTTCTATTTGAAAAGGATGGTTATGCCTGTTCTGTTTAACACTGTTAGTTAGTTTGCTAAACAATATTCAACTTATTTATTAATGAATGCATAAATTTACATAAATTATGGATATACATAGATGATAAATTAAAAGATTGCAAATTAAAATCTTTTCCATTCCATGTTAAATGAGTATGGTACATGTATGTTTGTTTATGAACACAGCTATTCATTTGTTCCCTGTCTTATATTGCAATGGATTAAAATTCATCAATAACACGTTCAGAGGTCAAAATCTGGAATGCCGCATATTAATGAGATTATAAATGACTACCAACATATTTGGCATTTGGCAAAATTAAGAATACGCTATGAGCCAAAAAGCTGACAGCATCAAGTTACTTAACGACCAAGCTCTGCATAAGGAAGCATTAATTATGACTAGTTCTTCCAAATAATTATCAATCTCATGTTGTTTTTAAAATGTTTATTAAAGCTCATGTGATAAAAATTCTTCAAACTTTCATGGTAAAAATAAATCAATGCATTTTGTTTAAAATAAAGGAATTGATCACTTAACTACTTTAAAATGGGATGATTTAAAAATGAATTTGATGCAAAAAGGCACAACAACCATAATTTAAAATAAACTAAAATAATTTTAATTTAATAAAACATTTTGTTTTATAACCCCCAAAACAAGGTTAAACTTTAATAATTGCTTTACTTTCATTTTGATCTCCATGTCCAGACAAAAAAAAATTAATCTTCTGTTTGTTATAAATTCTATTTAAATTTTTTTTGTAAACATCCCAGACTTGAAACCTCAGGAAGTTCACAATAAATTATAGTACAAAAAGAAGTAACAATTTTATAAATTTTATAAATGCACCCAGCATCAACTGAGACTTATCACAACAGTTTTGTGTAGTTATCTTAACAATTGTAATGTCTAAAAATAGCACTGATGTAGTATTCTATTTATCTGCTATAAATATTTCTACATCTTGAGAATTGTTTTGTTGTTGTTTTTTCTTCATTGCAGCTCGTTTGTCAGCCATCATTTTCTTCCTAGCATTGTCACGAGCTTTGGCAGCTAGTTTCATCCTCTCAGTTCGTTCTGGTGAGGACTCAGGTGTTTCTTTTGTTTTTGAAACTCTTCTCCTTGAACCTTAGAAAAATCAAGATAGCAAAAAATTTATAAAATATTTTAATTATCTCCCCTTTGAAAATTTCAAAAGTTATCTTCCCCTTTCTTGATCAGTGCAGTTTTTGTATTATATATAATATAGCATACACTTGATGAATGAGTGATTATTGTCTAACGCCAAATGAGCAATTTTTCAGCCATATCATGGCGAGAAAATGAGATGATGATGTCCGCATTCTACTATTACAACATACTGATTTTTGTACCAACCAGTCTTTTCTCTTACTCATAAGTGTCGTGCGCTTAGAGGAGAAACAACAAATACCAATTTTATAGTCTTAGTTTGATGCGACCAGGGCATAAACCAATGATATACCTCACTAAAGGAGAGCACACTAACCATTACACCACCCAGTTGTTGTAAAATTTTATATGTATCTCACGTAACAAACGAAGGTTTGAAATCCCATTTGCCTGTTCACCATTTTCACATGTTATGCTTCTGTTTTAACAAATGACCATGTTACCCTCACCATATCTGTCATATAAAACAAAGGCTGTTGGTTCCATCAACCTGTATATCTCATGTCATATTCTATGTGTCCGTCTTAACACATGACTTACATTAAAATAAATTTTCGGTGTTTTCTTTTTATGTTTTGTGAACTGATACCATGATGTATTATAGACAACAGTATACATACCAGGAGTACCAGCTGGGGTACTGGCATTACTAAGGTTTACACTCCCTGATTTAGGACTAGAACTCACAGAACTCTCCCTTGACTGAAAAATAACAGCGAACATTGAAATTAATATATAAATACATTGTACCATGAATTCCTTATTACTTGTGCTATACCAATTTTCATTAATTTTGTAGGTAGTATCAAACCATCAAATGAAGAAAGAAGTGAATATTTGTAACATATACAAAATGATATCAAAATTGGCATTTGTTGCTTCTCCGCTAAGCATGCAGCATTAAGGAGAAAGAGCAAAAAGGGTTGACTCGGAATCAGGATAATGTGTCTGAGCGCTATAAAAATCAAACTAAGCGTGTTGGTCACATCAGACATTGAATGTAACTTGTTCTCACAGATATACTTGAAATATTGCTCAATTGATATTAAACAACAATCACTCACTCACTAAAACAACGTTTATTAAGTTCTTAATATCTCAAGCAGGTAACATGTTGACAAACAAAAATTGCCAGTTTGAATTCAAGAATTACATGTGTTTTCACAGAATTTTTTTAAATCATTCTACAGATTTCAAAAATTTGTAAATCAAACATGGCCTAATATTCAATTTCATCATCACAGCTCATCCTTTCAGACTTGCTGAGTTATTAGTGATAATGTCTGTCTAGACATTTTTAACTGACGTTATTTTATAGGGTTAAAGTCATGGTGTTAGTCGCCACTTTCAACAATGTTTCAGTTATATCGTGGCAGTCAGTTTTATTGGTGGAGGAAACCAGAATACCCAGAGAAAACCACCGACCTGCCACAAGTCAATGGCAAACTTTATCACATAACGTTGTATCTAGTACAACCCGGAGAAAACCATCGACCTGCCGCAAGTCAATGGTAAACTTTATCACATAATGTTGTATCTAGTACAACTCGCCATGAATGGGTTTCAAACTCACAGCGTTAGTCGTGATAGGCACTGATTGCACGGGTAATACTAAATCCAATTACAATACAATCATGACCATGACAGTCTCATACAAAGAAGCGAGTTACATATTTAAAAAGACAAAATATTTGGACTTTAGTGGTGATTATAACTTTTTAATTAACCCAATGTGAACTTTAATGTAACAAATTTCGGAGATATACTATAAACGATACGATATCTTTTTTACTGTCGTTATAGGAGATGTTACTTGTCGCAAGTTGTAAGTCGTAAACGATTAGGACTAGTTTAGTGAAACGCACATTTATGTGCACGTAAGGAAATTGTAAGAGTGATCTTAGACTTACAATTTACCATCACTTTAGTGAAACGGTCGCCTGGAATTAAAACATTTTTTTTAAACAAATATTCAAAGAGAGATAACTCTAGCAGAAAAATTGAGAAGGTTGAAAGTTGGACAATTTTATATCAATACATCAAGAAGCAACCTGATTTCAGATTAACATCATAAACACCAATCAAAAGGATCATTAATACAATGTAGGCTGTGTCCTTTCAGAGAAGACATTTTTTGAAAATTTCATCTAATGAGAAATATTTTTGGACCTGTTAGCCATGTTCAATTTCCAATTACCGGTAGTACAAAAATAACAAATTTAGTAGAGGTCCACTCAATAAAGATATCTGTCAAGTTAGAGGTCCACTCAATAAAGATACCTGTCAAGGTTGGGTAGAGGTCCACTCAATAAAGATACCTGTCAAGGCTGGGTAGAGGTCCACTCAATAAAGATACCTGTCAAGTTTGAGGTCCACTCAATGAAGATACCTATCAAGGTTGGGTAGAGGTCCACTCAATAATGATACCTCACCTGTCAAGTGTGGGTTCATTCAATAAAGATACCTGTCAAGTGTGGGTTCATTCAATAAAGATACCTGTTAAATGTGGGTCCACTCAATAAAGATACATGTCAAGTGTGGGTTCATTCAATAAAGATACCTGTCAAGTGTGGGTCCACTCAATAAAGATACCTGTCAAGTGTGGGTTCACTCTACTAGGTGGTTTCAGAGAAACAGATTGAAGTTTACAGATAAGGAAGAATGATGACAAAATCTCACATGGTTCTGTGAACCAGTTGAACTACATGTAACAAATACAAATATAAAGGGTTTTTTATTCATTTTAGTAAAATTCCTTGAACTATGTACAAAAAAAGATCAAAGGGTCAGATAAGACAGGATTAATTAAGTGTAATTAATAACACTGGGACCGTAAAACAGTGTCAGGTTGCAGAATACTAAAGATTTTTTAACAAAGAATGTTAAAGAAATATTTTGGGACCTGAAATTCTTGCCGTTAGTCACAGGATGTCGGTGTTGGACTGCACATGCTCCACTGTATGAATCAAAATTTAGTTAAGAAAAAAAATCATGCAAAACATTACACATTACCTCCAAATCCACAAAAACCTGTTTCTTTGTAATCCTTACAGATATCTGGTTGATAGTCCCATCTCATAGGACCCTTCCTGAAACAAATTATTACAACTATAACAATGCTATCTATATAACATACCTCCTCGACTACAATAACCAGTCTCTAGGAAATCTTTACAGACTGATTTGTCATGGTCTATTTGGGTTATAGACCTCAAATGACTGGGAGCCCTGATTGGTCCATTTCTACAAAAATAGAATATGTTTTTAGAAATACTGCTTTTATTTACAATCAATCGATCACTGTATCTCATTCCCTTTTATTTACAATCGATCACTGTACCTTATTCACTTTTTCTATTTTGTTTTTGCTTTAACTATTATTACTCCACAAGAAGAAATAGAATTCAGACAAAATGTTGGTAAATTTAGGAGAAAGAGCAAAGACTGGTTGGCTCGGAATCATGATAATGTGTCTGAGTACGGCAACATGTTTATTCGCGGCACGGACTGTTATTTCAGTGAGCTAGCACTATCAAAATCCAACTAAGCGTGTTGGTCTAGTACAAAGCAGACCTCATCATCATCTCATTGAAAATAAACTTGTTCACACCATGATATAGCTGAACAAGAAATGTGTGCATCACAAAATACGCCCGTCTATATAAATAGGGTTTTTCCCCTTCCACAGGGGAATCATGTGGCCAAGTTTGGTAAAGATCCAATATACAGAACTAAAGTTATCGTGCGGAAACGACCCTGTTGTCAGAAATTATATTTATAGTAACGGGGACCTTGACCTTCGACCTAATGATCCCAAAATAAATAGGGTTCTTCCCCTTCCACAAGGAATTATGTGGCCAAGTTTGGTAAAGATCCAATATACAGAACTAAAGTTATTGTGCGGAAACCTGCCCGCCTGCTATACCCAATCACATAATACGGCCCCATCTCGAGATGGGCGTATAAAAATTGCTATTAAAGGAAAAGACCATGTTCATATGAAATTCACAAATTTCAAAACTAATATGTTATATGACAGTAAAAATTGTATAAAGAAAATTAATTTCCATTTTTAAACGCCAAAAATCATGTTTGAAGTAAAAGCAAATTTGAATTCCCCGCGCCTGTGGAAGCGGCCATGACCCGCTGACACACGACGTCACACAGTCGGTTTGTTTACAAGCGAGAAGGAAGTTCATCGAGTGAAACCAAATATTGTAAAAGTGTTCTAATATATGTCAGAAGAACGTGAAAGCTTAGGACTAGTGGCCTATAATTATGAACCTGAATTTACGGAGGAGGAAATGCTAAATATTACAACCGAAACGTCGGTAAATGATGAACCTGTGAGTTTGAAAGAATGGTGTAGTTGTAATAAGTGCGAGGAAATGCCTACTTCGGAAGAATGTATGTGCTGTCGTTCGTCGGAATGTGTCCAACCAAACATTGACGAATTAGAATGCATTACGGAACACCCTCAATTTCAGCTTCTAATCCTGAATCCAGATGTACTGTCAGTAGCCTTCATTCAAATAATGATGTACAAGAGACAACCCGGGCGGGCACCTGACAATTAGACAAATATGTAAGTTTTCAATGCTTTTTTGGCTAACACACATTTTCTTTCTGGTTCTTTATACTTCTCAACATGTCCAGTGTGTGTCCTAAGCACAAGCTAAGGGTACAGTCCCTATGATGTCCCGTGATGCTACAAAATGTACTACATTTTAGTTTTGTTCTCACTGTAAATATGTAAAGCACCGATTTAACTTATCCAATACATGCGCACACCTAAAGTGACAGAATAATGAGCCAGATGAGTATCATGACGATGGTCTCAGTATGGTAGAAGTAGAAGTTAACAGAATCAACACCCCCCCTTCCCAATGTGTGGGTCTTACCTGGTCATACCAATGTGAGGACACAAAAACAAAATTTGCTTGTTTATTTTTAAGAGTGTGAATTGGCAAATAATGATTTTTTCTTCAGACATTTAGTTTAGATGCATGTCATGGTGTACATTGTGCTGTCCTCACAAGTGCTTGTACCAAACACCTTTACATAAATTTATACTCATCGCTGCAGTATTTTGGACATACAATATGGGCTGATCGGTTTGGACGCAGAACAATGTGTCCGAGAATGGTTTCATGTCTAACTGTGGACAACTGTAATTCAGGGATGCGTTAGGTACATGTATATCAATCTCCAGAGTTGGTGTCTATTATTTAATTTTGATGTTTTAACGCCACTTTCAACAATATTTCAGTTATCATGGCGACCAATTTTAGTGGTGGAGGAAGCTAGAGTACCCAGAGAGAACCACAGACCATGGGCAAGTAATTGGTAAACTTTATCACTTGCTTCTGTGAGTCGAGTGCACCTGTAGCCCTTTTTGCAATTTACAAAGCTGGGTGTGAACCCATGTCGTATTGGTTATAGACTTGTATGAGTTGTTAGATCCAACGACCTAACTCATTGAGCCACCCCACCGGCGCCCCTGAGGTGGTGTCTAAGAAAATGTATTCTTTTCATGATATAACTGAAATATTGCTAAATTACCATTAAAACACACACATAATGTGCAAATGTACATGTCACCAGACATCTGTACACAGTTTATTAATGTTAGTCATGAAAATATTAAATATGACTGGTGTTCAACAAAATTATATCATGTACATTTGTAATAATGTTATAATTTTTTTTCAGACAGTCTAGGTTAACAGCCTACAGACAGTTTGTATGTTGGATGTTGAGAGGGGAAAAACTTGGCAAAGGAAAGCGAGTTGTTATTCCAGCATGTGTTGTGAAGTGTATTCGGAGAGCATTTCCAAAACCTAATGGACAATACACAGGTTTTCAGAATCAGACTGTATTTGACAATAATTTAGATTTATTCTAAAATCTTTGTGTACATAAATCATCATACCACCGTCCAACATGTTTAATAAGATTATTAAAAAGACGCACAACATACATGTAGATTACAGTTTTTTTTTATCAAGTGCCTGGTAGACTCATTTCTGATATCACTAGTACTGCAGAAATGATTTGATTTGATAATTTTTGCTGTTTTAATGCCACTTTCAAAAAATATTTCAGCTATATCATGGCGACCAGTTTTAGTAGTGGAGGAAGCCAGAGTACCTGGAGAGAACCACCGACCACGTGCAAGCAACTGGTAAACTTTATCACTTGCGGCTGCAAGTCGAGTGCACCCTTTTTTGTAATTTTATATTACAAAGCCGGGCACGTATTGGTGATAGGTAGATTACACAGACAGAATGACCAGGTAAAGGACATTAGTAAAAAGGTGCTTTTTCACTTACTTGGAATTTGTTCAATAAAGGTAATAACAAAATTACCGAACACAGAGCAATCTTCCAAAGGGAAATTCAAAACTCATAAATCAATAAACAGACAAAATCAGTCAACAACTGGGAAACTGGAAAACCGCAATGGTCCTGACTTGGTACAGGCATTTCTAAAGAAATGGTGGATTGAATCAGATTTTCAATTCAATCTTACTTGTTTTAATCACATTTTATAATTTTCAAGTTTTAAAACACTGCTTCGGCGTCTATATACGTTATAAATATACAGAATGACGTCATTGGCCTCGTGCTGCGCGAGAATGGTAAATCAAAACAAATGACCGACTTTATTGCATGACCGAGCAGATGTCACGACACGATATATGTAGCAACGACAAGTGTAGGGGAGATAATTCGATTTTTTATTTCTTACCATATTCCCAAAACGTTCTTCAAAAGGTGCTTGAAAGTACGGCT
>MJUT01038712.1:554666-573260 GCA_002080005.1 Gigantidas platifrons | reverse complement strand
CCCCTAACTTGAAATCCTGGATCCGCCCCTGTTATATACATAAAATCAACATTTTTGTAAGTGATTTTTTGTTGTTTGCAGCCAAATTATTAATTTTGTCATCGCAAGAACAATTTAATGATATAAATACACTTCGCTGGATTTATTTAGTGCTGGCTCACTGAAACAACAGTCCGTGGTTAGACATGTCGCTCCACTCTGACACATTATTCTGATTGTGAGCCAACCAGTCTTTGCTCTTTCTACTTAATGCTGTGTGATTATATAGCAGAAAAGCAGCAAATACCAATTTTATTGAATACAATAAGGCTTGATGAAGAAGGTGGCCATATAAAAAATAAGGGTGTACTGCAGCTTCAAAATTGCTAACTTGTGTTAAACTATAACGACACACTCATTTCAAACATAAACTAGTATTACTGTGAGCACAGCTCACTAAGATATACCCCCCGCTCCCCACATCTGTCCAACCTATTTCCATAACCAAAACATTACTGATTATTCTGACCAAAAATGAAAGGGATCCTCTTCTCTTCACCGGTAAGCTGATAAAATTTCAAAACATTCTGAGAAACACTACTCAAGTTATCATACGACATAGGATAAAAATCCTATTTTCCATCATATCAAGGCCAATAACTCTGGAACGACAGAAGTGAAAATCGTCAAAAATGAAAGTAATCCTCCTCTCTTCATCAGTAAACAGCTGATAAAATTTTAAAAGATTCTAAGAAACACAACTCAAGTTATCGTACGACATAGGGTAAAAATCCTATTTTCCGTCACATCAAGTCCAATAACTCTGGAACGGCAAAAGTGAAAATCGTCAAAAATAAAAGGGATCCTCCTCTCTTCACCAGTAAACAGCTGATAAAATTTTAAAAGATTCTAAGAAACACAACTCAAGTTATAGTACGACATAGGATTTGTCTACAGACGGACAGACATGGTGAAACCAGTATACCCCCCTCCAAATTCGTTGCGGGGGGTATACAAATATTTAAAACAGACATTAGCTGGATGACAATGAAAAGCATAAGTACCCTTATACTTAATCTACACGAGCACCTGAGTTCATCCCTAGTTTTTTGTTGGGGTCCATGTTACTCATCACTTTAGTTTTCTGTGTATATCACCAATACGGTGTGGGTTCGTGCACGGCTTTGTAAATTACAAATAAAAGAACCGCCTAGCACATGAATGTGCGACGTATCCCCCCGCACTTGCATAATATTTAGTTTTATATATTTACAGAAAGCAGACTTGCAGTCTTAATGTATAAAATACTTACAAGCCACATGCAAAGATTATTCAAATCTAGCCATGTTTACTAAAGTTATCACGTAAACAAGACACAATTCTCAAAATTTGTGATTTTTCAACCAAAAACTAACATTTTCCCCCAAAACCCTTGCTTCAAATATTTCCATGTTAGAACCCATCCAAGATAATGATAATTACAAGCCACATGCAAAAAATTATTCAAATATAATTATGCATGTTTACTCAAGTTATTGCGTAAAACAGAAAGTGTGACGGATGGACAGACAGACAGACAGATGGCCGCTATTACTATATCCCCTCACCGCTATCGCGGGGGGATAAAAAGGGTGCACTCGACTCGCAGCCGCAACAGATAAAGTTTACCAGTTGCTTTCCCATGGTCGGTGGTTCTCTCCGGCTTCTTCCACCACTAAAACTGGTCGCCATGATATAGCTAAGATATTGCTGAAAGTGGCATTAAACACAATAAATCAATCAATTAGTTTTGTGTGTTATGTTTTTTTTGGTATTAGTTCTGCGTCTTGTGTGCTCTATGTTACGGATGTCTCTAGATTGTCCATTCTTGATTGCACCTTCGGTTTTCTCTAATGTTTAATAATTACATTCAATTTATAGTGGCCGTCGTGGTCGTATTGTGGTTGGATTTATAACTACATGTGTAATCAGTACCTATCACCACTAAAGTTGTGAGTTTGAACTCTCTTCATGGTGAGGTGTACTAGATACAACATAATGTGATAAAGTTAGTCAGTGATTTGCAACAGGTCGGTGATTTTCTCCCGTTTCCTCCACCAATAAAACTGACCGCCACGATATACATGAAATATTTATAAACGTGGCGTTACACACCATAAACCCAAACCTGTGAATTCATTTAATTTCGTTGGTACCAATTTTCGTGGATTGGGAAAAAATGGCATTTTGTGGAATAGTTAAATTCGTGGATTGCTGATTACAAAAAATAAAAACCAGAGGCTCAGCACTGAGCTGAGCCTGTGTCGCTCACCTTATATTCTGCTCTGAAGAAACTTAATACAGAACATTCCATAGCCTATAGGTGCTTCCCACAGGCCTCTACATTAACATTTTTTTTAACTTGTCCCTTCGGACATTACTAACTAAAACGAGTTGCAAGTCAAAATCATTTGGTCTTGTTTTATACTCGGCTATAAAAAAAAATTCTGGTAGGGGATGGGGGTGACCTCGGGCCTCAACTCTTGGGGCAATTAATTTATCTATTCACCCCGATCATAAATATATATGATTTGGGGAGAGGATCTCAACCATTAAAAAGTTCACCTCAGGTAGGGGATGGGGTATGACCCCCGGGGCCTGAGCTATAAGGTATTTAATTTGCCTAGTCACCCTGATCATACATATATATGGCTTAGGGGTGGGGATCTCAACTATTAAAAAGTTCACTTCAGGTAGGGGGTGGGGTAAGACCCTCTGGGGCCTGAGCTATAAGGCATTTAATTTGCCTAGTCACCCTGATCATAAATATATATGGCTTAGGGTGGGGATCTGTCACATTTTTTTATACAGATTCCCCAGTGGGGTGGGGCTGAGCCCCGGGGATTAAAAATGTTGAATGCACTACTTCACATTGGCATCTCCATCCATACCAAATATTAAGTTTCTATCTTTTGTAGTTTCAGAGAAATGTGTAATTCTCAAAATATGTACTTTTTCTATAAAAAAAAACCCATGATTTTACAAGAAAAAAACAATAGTTTATTCTGAATTTCGAACTCCAGATTGGGGTCAACACTTTCTACGGGTGTATTGAGTTTCAAGTTAATAGCTTTGATAGTTATGGAGAAATTTTAATTATACTAAAAAAATATTCCTAATTTCTACGTACTATGTTGAAACAAGGGCAGATAACTATGGATATACAAATCACAGGGTCATCTGCCTTGTTGTAATTGATTCCTCTTTTGATAGTGAACAAGTATTCCAAGTTTCAAATGGATACCTGTGATAGTTTTTGAGAAATGGACTCTGACAAAAAACTTAACCGACCCAGACGCTGAAACTGACGCCGTAGTGACGACAATAGCTCGACTTTTTTTCTTCGAAAAAGTCGAGCTAAAAAAAAATCTGTCTTCATTATTCAATAACACAAAATAAAACCACACGATATAAAACATTTTATTACAATGCCATCGCCCCAGCCGAAGGTTCTCCCAATTCAACATCCCTTCGTTTAGAATTGATAAGTTCACGTCGTATTTCAGGAGTTATCTGTTCATGTGTATGTGCACGTAAAAGTTCCATTAATGTTTCACACTGTTCACTAGAAATATCCTCTTTGTACCTCTGTATAAATGTTAATAGACTCTGATGCCACAGTACAGGTAGTTCTCGTTTATCCGGTATAAATCTACAATAAAAATAAACAATATGATTTTATATGACTATCAGAATAGCAATTAAGGCAATCACGACCTAGAGGCTAATCTGAGTGAGCCTGTATGGTTATCACTGTTATATACTGGATAATATTGCAGTAGTCTCCCCTTCATATAAGGCCACTCCCACCAAAGTCCACCATCTTTTCAGGCCAGATTTCAGATGCACGGATATAATGAAATACTACGAGAACACCTCTCTTATATGGTCATCTATTTATAGCAGAATGGGTGGCCTTATAAAAGGGGAACTACTGTACTATAAATTCTGAAAATTCTGCAATGTTTTTTTTCAATATGTGAAATTTCGCCCGGATGATGATTATAATAATTTAACCTCTCACCTTAAAATACATCTTTTGGTTTTGTACTATTAAGTATTTGATTGATCACACTTTAGTTTTGTATAATCAGTGACACATTGGAATGTAAATAATTGATTGATTTAATCAGTTTCCTTCTGTAAAATTCTGAGTATAATTTTCTATTAAGTCCAGCAAATTTAGAATAGTTTGTTTGTATTTTTGTTGTATCAGGTTGTTGGAGCAGATTTTATGTTTTACTAATGTCTTTATAAATCTTGTTTATGTTGAATAATAAAATACAAATACAAATACAACAAGATTGCATTGCATTAAGTTTGTTTCAATTTGGACTAACAGTTTTAGAGAAGATGTTAATGTACAATAATAATAATAATAGACCAGGAAAGATAAAAAAAAAATGAAATTCACTGTCAATGCTAGGTTGAATTAAAAGTAAGTATATAAGAATTACTGAATAATCAAACAAGCTTGTGTTTTAAAAGATAACAAATATCTACAGGTTATGGTGTTTAACGCCACTTTCAACAATATTTCAGTTATATCATGGCAGTCAGTTTTATTGGTGGAGGAAACTGGAGTACCCTGAGAAAACCTTTGACCTGTCGCAAGTCATTGACCAACTCTATCACATAATGTAAATTCGGAAATTATTGCATTCATTTATTATTGCGATCTTCAAAAATTTTCACAGATTGAGATTTTTATTATTGCGAAGCATGAAGTCCTCCAGTGCAAATGGATACTTATGATTCCGAAATGCGAGGTTTAATTATTGCGATTTCACATCAGTCGCATTTTTGCAATTATAAAAACATCGCAATAATTTCTGAATTTACAGTAATGTTGCATCGAGTACATCTCACCATGAGCGGCAGAATTCCTTATTGGGAGCCTTTGATTGGCAAATAAAACATTTATTTTATCTTATCGGTAATTCTAATGTTTGTCTGAACTGAAGGGGAGGGGTTAGGGTTATGGTGTTTGATGCCACTTTTAACAATATTTCAGTAATATGTCGGTTACTTTTATTGGTGTATCTACAGGGTATCATTTATAGATAATTTCAAGTGTAATATTATCAACAATACCTTTTGCAGTAATAAAATATGATATTTTTACCTCAGAAAATGAAAGACCACTGCGTCCACAACTCTGAATGGTAAGGCATACTTTTTGTCCAATAACGTCCGTAGAAATATACTGTTAGCTCCGTTATAATCCATCTCTGCTATTTTCAAAATGGCTGCTGCAGAATGAAGCATGGGAATAGAGTTCTTTGCTAGAATACTAGATACTATCACAGCTTCTCTTAAAGTACAGTTTCCTGCCTGTAACAGAAACATCGTTTAAATAAGTTTTCTAGAAAAAAAGAACGTTGAGCGAGTGATTGTTGTTTCAGGCAAAATAAGTAATTTGTCAGCTCCGTCATGGCGAGAATATTTGATTAGATGAGATGATGATGACAACATGTCAACATGCTTAGTTTATAGTGCTAGCTCACGTTTCAGTCCTCAGGTACAGTGATTAGGATTAGAGGGGACCATGCGCCATTTATCACATTCCATCTGAAAATGTCCCATTGAAATCAGAAATATTTACAAAGAATGTAAAAGAATGGCCCATTGAAATTCTGAATGTCAATAGAAAATGTCCCATTATTAAAATTTTAATTCTAATCACTGCAGGTAGATGTCTCACTCTCCTCAGAAACATTATCCCGATTTCAAGCCAACCTGCATTTCTTTTACTCATTAATGCTGTGTGCTTAGGGCTGTTCCATTTAAGTCTACCTGGGAGGGGGAACGCCATTTTTTAAAATTTTTCTGTTGATTGTGGGGGTGAAAACATATTTTTTCATGTTGGGTGAGTTTTTTTTTCTATTGGTGGGGAGGTCTGAAATAAGTGGCATTCCCCCCTCCCAGTTATATTTAAATGGAACAGCCCTTAGTTGAGAAGCAGTAAATACCAACTTTATAGTCTTTGGTTAACGGAGTATGGAATAACTGACTTATTTTACTCCTTTTTTTTTTTCGTTGTCAAACAATAACTCATTATTCTCGAATGATACTACACGTAGCTCTAACAACGGGAATATGCACATCAGGGCTCTACAATGCGACCAAAACACTCGCATTTGTGAGTTACTTTTGTAAAATGCGAGTAACAATTCCGTATTGATAGCCAGCCGGTGAGTTGATATTTCTGGAAAATTTTCATTCCCTCACCGATATTTTTTTCAATTTAAATTCAGTCTTTTAAATCGCGCAATTGAGTCAGACATAAAAGTTTTAAATCCAGTGATGTCGTTAAAAGCCGGTAGCCGGGCATTTTCGCCAGTTATAGTCCTTTTCTTGCCGGCTATTTTACAATGAGTTAAAAAAAAATGTGACAAGAAAAATTCATATTCCAATATTATATAAATTATTACATCGTATAATTAATTAAATATGGATTTTGATGGCGGATTAATCAACGTTATCTAATAAATTAAATCTATTATATCAGCTCCAGTTTGGAAATTCCCTTTAGTATATATTTAGTCGCTATTTATAAAATTGTGCACGCGCATCTAACATTTAGTGAAACATCCGCTATGGACCGTGGCATACACAACTTTATTTAGTACGCAGATCGCGAAGAAAACACCTCTGTAAAGATCCAAAAGGATAAGAAGAGAGTGCATATGATCTTCAGATACCATCTTTCATTCAAGCTTCTGATCAATACTGCCATGGTGATCTTTTTTGTAAANCAGTTTCCTGCCTGTAATAGAAACCATCGCTTAAATAAATTTTCTAGAAAAAAAGAACGTTGAGCAAGTGATTGTTGTTTCATGCAAAATAAATAATTTGTCAGCTCCGTCATGGTGAGAATATTTGATTAGATGAGATGATGATGACAGCATGTCAACATGCTTAGTTTATAGTGCTAGCTCACGTTTCAGTCATCAGGTACAGTGATTAGGATTAAAGGGGACCATGCGCCATTTATCACATTCCATCTGAAAATGTCCCATTGAAATCAGAAATATTTACAAAGAATGTAAAAGAATGGCCCATTGAAATTCTGAATGTCAATAGAAAATGTCCCATTATTAAAATTTTAATTCTAATCACTGCAGGTAGATGTCTCACTCTACTCAGAAACATTATCCCGATTTCAAGCCAACCTGCATTTTCTTTTACTCATTAATGCTGTGTGCTTAGGGCTGTTCCATTTAAGTCTACCTGGGAAGGGGGAACGCCATTTTTTTTTTTTTTTTTCTGTTGATTGTGGGGGTGAAAACATATTTTTTCATGTTGGGTGAGTTTTTTTTCTATTGATGGAGAGGTCTGAAATAAGTGGCATTCCCCCCTCCCAGTTATATTTAAATGGAACATCCCTTAGTTGAGAAGCAGTAAATACCAACTTTATAGTCTTTGGTTAACGGAGTATGGAATAACTGTCAGACTAATTTTACTCCTTTTTTTTTTTCGTTGTCAAACAATAACTCATTATTCTCGCATGATACTACACGTAGCTCTAACAACGGGAATATGCACATCAGGGCTCTACAATGCGACCAAAACACTCGCATTTGTGAGTTACTTTTGTAAAATGCGAGTAAAAATTCCGTATTGATAGCCAGCCGGTGAGTTGATATTTCCGGAAAATTTTCATTCCCTGACCGATATTTTTTTCAATTTAAATTCTGACTTTGATTATTCAATCTTTTAAATCGCGCAATTGACTCAGACATAAAAGTTTTAAATCACATACTTTTGATGCTTGCAAGTGATCACGATTAGCAAAAAACGAAACCTCACAATTTTTTTCGCTTAAAATAAACCGGTTGAATCAACTGATTACGAAACTGGACTGCCTGATGTAACATCGACGAAGACATAATACGAAATACTGATGAAGGTTCGGGTTCTAATGCTGAAAAGCGTAAATTCCAAGATGTCTGGATGTCGGAGTTTTCGTTGCTCATTGACGATTCCAATAACGACGTTATGAGTAACTTATGAGTTATGTTTACAGAAAGGCAGGCCAAGATATTGCTGGCAAAACCGAATTTGTCACTAGAAAAAAGTTTATACGTGAAATTATTGTTTATCATAATAAAACTAAAAGTCTGAAATCACATTGTTACAATTTTTTTTATCCCTCGACTACTCTAAAAAACAACAAAAATCATAACAAGCCCCTGTGTCTGAACTGACTGAAATAAGACAATTGTTTCAATGTGGTACAATGTATCAGAAAATGCCCATTCCTCAAGTTAACAAGTATCTTCTGTCTCATTCAGGGCATTGATAATTGTGTACAAATAAATACATACTGGAGATATAAGTGTGAATTATGGCAAGTAACATTCTTTTGTTGGCGAGTAAAACATGTTTCCTTACTAGCCAAGGACTAGTGAGTGCTGGTATGAATTGTAGAGCCCTGCACATAGATAAAAATGACTGTTTGAATTTGGAACGTAACTACATGTCAAACTAATAATTGGTTTCTTTCATCAAGTTGATAAATATTGACATCAACTTTCCAGGAAGTCCATAATTGTACATTGTGTTATTTGCAGAAGATCAATATTAGTACAAGGTCTTTTATTTTTTTTTATTTTATATAAAAACTCTTACCTCACATAATGGCAACAGAATTCCTTTAAAGAAGGCAGCTGGTTTAAACAGAGATTTTCTCACAGCCTAAAAGAATAAGAAAATTTATTGTTAGGCATTTAATATTATAGTACTCACTAAAAATAGGTTTGATTTCACACGTCTGTTTAAAATAATTCGAAGCTTGGAAATGCAATCTTTAAAATCCTATAAAGATGTCCAGATGTCAAACCCTGATGTTAGTTGTATGATATTTTCTCAAGTTCATTAACATCTATATCCTTTCTTGATATAAAAAATCTTTGCTTGTGGCATCTATAATACAGACAACATTATTTTCTTGTGTTTCCCACGTGCCCACCAGACGACTTGGACATACTGTGTACCATCTGTTTGAGGGAAGAAATTGTATCAGTGTAAATAATTTGTTATTTATATTTTAAACATTCGGTTCATAAAGTGAGTTGATGTTTTTTTTGTGTCTCCATTAAAAATTGTAGATTTTTTTTTTTAACTCTACTGCAAATATATAAGTATAAAACACCTGGAACATCACTCAAGTTAACAAAGTCTTTACTATATTATCTTAGTTTTCTGTGTTTTGTGTCTTAGAAGTTTTAGAAGCAACAACAAAATTCTACCAGTATCTCAGTGTTTTATTTGTTTACCAAACTTACCATATACAGATGGAAATTTAATCTTTTGTATTCTTGAATATCATCTCTTATTCTTGGAAATAGCACCAAATTAAAAAATCTGTAATTGTCAATCGATTATATTTATCCTGCAATGACAGCATTTACCGACCAATATAGCCTGCCCAATATTTTTTTGGATATTGGTCAGTTATAAATAGAATAAAATTTTATATTTGGCAAACTCATCGGGGCACATATTGTTTTCAAATACATACACAAAATTATTTCAAATACTTTTATCATCGTCCAGTAAACGTTTATTTACAATTTAAAATTGCAGGATAAATACAGTACATGTGCACTGTCGAAGCATATAGGTAAATATGTATATTCGGCACGAAACGTGGGAAAAGGCCTCGCCTTTCCCCCCGTTTCTAAGCCTCATACACATATTACCTGCATGCTTCGACAGTGCACAAGTATTAGATATATATAAGACATGTTATTTAAATAATGTAATTATTATTAAAACTAAGGCTCTCCTCTCCCAGGCATAGATGACCTTTAAAAGTAGATTTTGGCTATCCTGTTTAAGCCCTCTGGTTTTATTGTTTCCATTCACTTTTAAATTATTTGTCTTTCCAATCTTTTGACTTTGAACTTTACCTGATGAAGGTTATTACAGAAACATGTCGTACCTGATGAAAGTTATTCCAGAAACATGTCGTGCGCATTAAATTTGATATCTACGTTTTCATTAGATAAATATACACTAAAATCTGTCTAAATCAGACCTTGAATAAACCCGAATCCTGTGTAAACCCAACTTTAAATGAATTCCCAATAATAATTTTTGTTAATTTAAACCTGTATAAAGGGAACACCTGTCTATTCTGAACACAAAAGTTGTTCCCAAGGTTTGGTTTAGACAGTCTTCACTGTATATAACCTGAACATAAATGCCATTGTGGTCGAACAGTAGCTTCATTTACTTCTGTCTATGTAAACAATGCCAATCGATGCTAAAATTATGATATTGACTCTTGCCCATGGCTATGTACTTGATAAAACTGTATCTAATAAAGTTCGTCAGTGACTTGAGGCAGGACACTGGTTTTCTCCTCATACTCACGGTTTCCTCCAACAACAAAACTGACCTCCGTGACATAAGCGAAATTTTGTTGTAAGTGGCATAAACCGTAAACTTATCAATGTCAAAACTAACCAGCTTGAGATGAAATCCTAAATTTGTTTAAAAAAATTGTTAAATAGATTTTAGTGATGAAAGCACAGTCACTAAATATTTAAATTTTCAGAGTCAGTTAGCAAAGAAAAAATGTATAAATAAATGTAAAGAGCCCAATGATAGGATAGGTTTTTAATATTGACGTTAAAATTAAAAGGTTTTGGACAACATCCAGTGGCATATAAATACAGGTCAACTTATTTTCAGATTGACTTTGAACTCTGAACATTATTAAGGATTGTGACATGGCCTTACCTTTGTGCCATCTTTGCATTTAAATTTGAGGCAAATATTCTGGTGGCTTGATACATAGATGCTGCTGACCAGGTTTCTGGTTCTGTGAGATACAATATCTACAAGGAAAAAAAAAAATTCTGATAATATTTTCGTCAAGTGTCAAATCATGGCTTTGTCTATTGTACAACATCTATAATCACAAGGGTTCCAAGAAACACACCTCTCAACATAAAATTGCAGGGTTTTTCCAGGATTTTTCTATGATTTTTTTCTTTTTTCATGGGTGATTTCAGAAACAAGTTGGTGGTTTTCTTGACTTTATCTGCCTGTGAAATAGATAATTTAACACTGACATCGTGGTATCTTCTCCATTCACATATTTTTGGTGATCGATGTTATTCAAAATAACCTTGAAAAGCGTTATCTAACAAATACGCATATGAAACAGAATTCACGATCTAGTTTTTCCCGTTTTCCTGGATGTGTGGGAACCCTGAATCACAAATAACATTAACTGAACAATATCTCCCACCACGTAATTTCTGACTGTGAGATAACATTTTTCCAACAAGTCAACATTTACAATTCTTGATTTGTCTAAATCTGTCAGCCATATTGACTATCCAACCAGGTTACAAAACTCGTTTTTACAGGCATTATCCAAACAGTCTTTTTTCTTTCTCCTTAATGCTGCATGCTTAGCAGAGAAGCAACAAATACTAATTTTATAGTCTTTGATTTGAATCGATTGGGGCTCAAACCGCACTTGAGGCAAGCACGCAAACCATTACACCACCGATGCCTTTGTGTGTACTAAATAAAACAGATATATAAACCAATAAAACAAATAACCAATTAAATCAATAACAAAGAAAGTACTACAGTATGGTCAGGGACATACTGTGATAAATTACCATGATAGACATAAAATTAATCCTGCAGTGGGAATTTCACCGGCATTTTCCCACTGTGATAGACCTTAATTCACCGGCAAATGCCATAAAAATTAGGGAAAAGGATTAACTTTTATTGCTCCCATCTTCTAAATCTGACCTGTTTCTCCATACGATAGGTGACTGAAGTCGTAAATTTGGTCACAGTTGAGTGATTATCTAGAAGTTTTATCTTTCGTACATGTTGTTTTAATGGACATAATATTTATTAATCAGAACAAATTTTATATTCAATCTTAAAAGCAGACAGTTATAAATATATAGACCTGTTCCCGTTGTTTAAAGAAAAAAAAATCTGATAAAAAAATAAATATTCAATGATTGAAGAGTTAGCGAAAATCAGTTCAATATTGTATTTTATCTAAATATAGCTATACAGCTTTTCCATCAAACACGAATATGTGTACGAGGTTGTAGTAAAAAATGGTAGTTGCACCGTGGAGAATAAGCTTTTGATACTAAATATACTGGAAAATAATTATCGATTTCGTTAATAAATTTACATGAGGCTATGGGTGTTTAAACGTCCCTTTCAACAACATTTCAGTCATATGGTAATGATACTATCACAATACAGACGAAAATTTTGAAAGAAATAAAAATGAGTAAAAAAAAAATCAAAAGCAAATATTAAAACAAAGAGAGAAAAATGTAAACAAAAATTATTATGGTTACAATATACGAGTATAATTATTTATCATATTTTAACTTATTTGAGTCTAGTACACGACATTGCATTTTTTTTAGAAATGCATTTTGGCACGTACATAATTGTGGTATATTACATAGTACACACATAGAAAACACCCGATTTCTAAGTTATCAATTTATTAATCCTAAACGGTTCAACTACAAACCATGAATGAATCAAAAGCATGCTTCTCAGGTGAACTTTCCCACGTACCTAATCTTACTAAAAATAGAAACATCAATCAAAAGATGACAGTCTCTGGGTCAGTTACTTCATGGTTCTATTTTAGGTAACATAAAACCGTTATTTACATTATCGATCATTATACATGCATTACGACAAATGTTCTTGTATTTATTGCTATTCAACTATTTTTATTTCCTTTATTAAACAAGAAACATTTCTTAAAGTAAATATAATCTTCTAACGGAAACCTGAAAAGAGACTAGAAAATTGAATGCCCCCGCCTCAACCCCCACCCCAATTTACTACCTTAACTTTTGGTTTGGTTCTGAGGACTGTGTAGGGGTATAATGCAAAGAAAGCGTCTTGAAGAGCCAAAATGGATTTTCAATATAACTTAATTTCAAGGAATGGTATATTATTCATCGGGTATGATGTAGACAACTTATGTATAGACTTTAAAAGGTGTTTGTGTCTTAGTTTGTGTCTGTAAGACACATACAATGCCCCCGCGGTTATAATTGCAAAAGGTCAGTGGCTAAGTTCATATATGCATAATTTTGTAAAAAATTGTTGAAAATCAAAATCCATAAAATATGCACACCTTCAGTGTAAGTACTAACTGTCTACAAAATATAAAAGGTCTAGCTAAAAAACTGTAGGAGTTAGCCGGACAAACTATGCATATTAAGTGAGACGAACAGACAGGCGTAAAACAATATGCCCCCTCCCCACCAATAGTCGCGGGGGCATAAAAATATATATTCAAAGTTAACTTTGAATTGGAATTAATATACTAAATATTAGTCACAGCTTAAAACGTCATGTTCAGTTTACCTGTAATCTACGAACATCTGGTTTTACCTGTAATTAGTTGAGCATGTACCTACCCGAGTTTCATGGCTTCCCCAATAAACATTTGATCACTAGGATCACCGTGATGAAAATTAAAAAGGATTAAAAGTTAATCCTTTTCACTATCACCGACTATATGTCTATCACAGTGATTTATCACTGTATGTCCCTGACCGTACTGTATCAAGCAACAAATTATCACCAGGATGAAAATGATGGATAATATACTGTACCTGTTCCCAGTTTTGTAAATTAGGGATGACTTTGAAAGCCTTTGGTAGTTTTCCACTTCTGTATTTCTGTAAGATTTGTTTAATACTTTTATACATGCTAACAACCCTCTCGTCTAACTGTTCCATGTTAACGCTGGCATTGTCTGCAAATAATGATACAAATAACATGAAACATGTTCATTTATGGGTTAGAGTTAATGATGCCATTTTCAACAATATTTCAGCTATATCCTGGCAGTCAGTTTTATTGGTGGCGGAAACTGGAATACCCAGAAAAAAACCACCATTTTCATTTACAAGCTAGGGAGTGAGTGACTGTTGTTTAACTACAAGTGAGTAATAATTCAGCTATATCATGGTGAGAACAAGTTATGTTTCAATGAAACAATGATGATAATGTCTGCTTTGTACTAGATCAACATGCTTAGATGAATTATAGTGCTACGTCAGTAAAACAACTGTCCACGGGCAGAAGATGTTGCTCCACTCATGACATATTATGTTGATTCCGAGTTAATTACTCCTTAATTCTGTGTACTTAGCCAAGAAGCAACAAATACCAATTTCATAGTTTTTGAGCCAACTGAGAGTCAGAATCACATTCTAATGCACTCAAGACAAACAAGCTCCCCTATGCTGTTACAAGCTAGAGAAGTTGTGCACTCACTGAAGTGTATAAAAGTTATGCCATGACTAACACGTGAAAAACAGTAATCAATTTATTCTAAACAAAATTTGTTTGTCTTTATTGGTCAAGATTGCAACAAAGTATTATTAACAACACAATTTTGCTACAAACCATGAATTTACAAAGATTCAGTTATAAAAATTGTAACTTTGTTATGTACCAGACATTTGTGACTGAACTTCTGTTTTTTTCTCTGTGATTTTCTCCATGATAATATCGGCCAGTGTTCTGTGTTTTGTAGGTTCAGTTGACATGAACATCTGAAGGGCCTTCTCATCGTCTTCATCAACCTCCTTGAAGAAAAAAAGAAATTTGTCAAATTTAAATTGTTTTCTACAAATTTCAAATTGATAGAATTTTTGGAACTGTTCTGACAACGTGGTATTTTTGGTTTTTAATTTTAATTGGAGTGAGTGAAAGTTTGTTAAACATCAAATGAAAAACTTTTCAGCTATATCATGGCGAGAACAAGTTACATCCACTTTGTACTAGATCAACACGCTTAATTGGTTCTTAATAGTGCTATTTAAAAAACACAACAGTCCGTAGGTAGACATATCGCTCCACTAGGACACATTATTCTGTTTCCATGCCAACCAGTTTTTGCTCTTGCTCTTTAATGCTGCGTGCTTAGAGGAGATGCAACAAATACCAGCTTTATATTGATTGGGGCTTGAACCAATGATCCACTGCTAACCATTACACCACAGATACAGTTCAGTGATACTCATCAGCATGCCCATTCACGTACTGCAGTACGTGTTTCACGTAGAATAAAAATCATGCATGTATAATTGAAAGAACCCTATGTGCGTGCACGTAAAGAACCTGTTGCGAGTACTGTACAAAAATTACTTTTTGTTTACAATTCACTTCAAAGTACGTATAATAGAGTTGTTCTGATTAGTTAATTTCGGTAATATTATCCAATCAGAGCATTCCTTGCATATTTTAAGTGAGCTGATATGATTTATATATCGCCCAATTCTAATGGCTCCTTATTTTTTAATTGTCCAATCAGAAGAACTGTTACTGTTAAAACCTGTAATACTTACAAAAAACAGCATGGTGCACGACCTTGCGTGGAGAAAATGCAGTTCATTTTCTTTGTACCCCACAATGAAGAGTTAGAGGGTACATTGCACCCCCAAAAATGAAGGTAAAAGGGTAGATGTAACCCCATTTGAAACAAGATGAAATGTGAGCTATGATACCCCCGCTGTTCGGCAAACAGGAAGTAGGAATCTGACGAGTCAAAAAACGCTTCCCACGATATGGGGTACCTATATGAAGCTTGTAACGAAATATCAGATTTCTGCCATCAATAGTTGCTGAGAAAAATGCGACGAAAAATGAGCATATATGTGGAATGTATATAAAAATCAACAAAGTCGGCAAACAGGAAGTAGGAATCTGATGGGTCCAAAAACGCTTCCCACAATATGGGGTACCTATATGAAGCTTGTGACCAAATATCAGATTTCTGCCATCAATAGTTGCCGAGAAAAATGTGACGAAAAATGTGCATTATGTTCAATGTGTATAAAAACCAACTAAGTCAGCAAACAGGAAGTTGGAATCTGACAGGTCCAAAAACGTTTCCCACAATATGGCATACCTATATGAAGCTTGTGACCAAATATTAGATTTCTGCCATTAATAATTGCTGAGAAAAATGCGACGAACAATATCTTGGGATGGACAGACGGAAGGACGGACAGAGGTAAAACAGTATACCCTCCCCCTCCGGGGAACGGGGGTATAATAACCTGTGGGCATGCTGACTCATAGAAATTTATTTTGACAAGTCAAGAAGATATTTATAAAAATTTTGGTGAGTCCCACCATTGTAAAAATCTAAAATTTGTAAACTTTGATGAGTCCCAACTGTGAATTGTGAGTCCATGGATCATCTAGGCAAGTTACAATGATCTCTGGCAGTTTCATGTTTTATAAATGCACACCTAACAACAGTTTCTGATGTCATGTATTTGTTGGACAAACAATGTTGGTTACAGTTTCAAGTGTATTTTTTTCTCACCATATGATTGTACGAAAATAAAAAGCACTGGTAACGATGACAACAAATAACGACAGCTCCATATATTTTTGGGGTCATATAAAAATGAAAGATATGATACAAAACATAAATTAGATCTTACAATATCTTCGTAAAAATCTTCATTATCTGATGCTAAATCGTTGTCGGAATCACTACCATCTCGTGGGGGTCCTGTATCCAATGTTGTCTTCTTCTTGACAGGTTTAGATCTGTTAAAAAAAAATTGCATCTTACAATACTATCATTTATACCATCAATATTAACATGTGTAGCAATAAACATATAGATCTTCTTCTGCTACCAGTGGGTTACAATATTTCTCCATTTGAGAATTTTCAAATTTTAAAGCTCAAGAGTACAGATATATCATAATCTAGGCCATAAAAAAGAATATGTTTGTTTGCCCGAACCTGACCGACTCATAAAAAAGCACCAGACACAAAAAATCTTTTTTGGTTAAAAAAACACTGATTTTTTTTTTACGGATTGTTTTCGTATCCGTGTCCGTATTAATTTTGTTACATAGTTTAACCTTATCCGTTCAGCGCTTTATCACACAACAATTTGTGTTATGTAAAGCATCTAATTGATACGGATGAAGCATGACATAATGGCTTTTCAGTTTTTTACCCTCTCGTCATCTGTGCACGTAAAAATTGGATTGAAATCAAGACCCAGTTTCCAACAGACTCTATCGTTTTGAAAACACAAAAATATGGCACGAAGTATTCGATGAAGTGTGTGACGACGATTTCTTTCTGAGGAAAACTGATGAAATTTGTGTGACTGTCCAAGACCGATTGGGACACTCGTTTGAGCCCGATTTTGAGGAACCAATCCAAGTCGTTCAAGAATTTGACTCGGCGTTAAAATTTGCTACATTTGTTGTAAATAGATACACTTCCAGTTCAGAAGAAAACGATTTGAATGTGAACAGGAAACATCAAGTACCCCCCCCCCCCCCCCCCCAAACCCAAACTGTTTTAATATATTGATGAAAGCACAGCTGCAGTGCACCAAATTACCACAGTTGCTGAATGAAGACACACCTCAATTCACAGGTTTGTTCTCACATTGGCTTGGAAACAAATTAATGAAAAAATAAACTTGTCAAATCTGATATAGAGTTCAATGTTACAGTTGTTAAAGAACCCTGTCAACAGCTCTTTATGAGTGGTCCGTAAGTCAGATCTAGTCAAATTTTAAATGTTAGAGTTTATTCAGAATTTCTGATAGTGTTTTGTACAAGTTTTTTGCATTTGAATTTTGTATTCAGATAAACTCAATTAAAACATTTGTCTGTATTTACAATGTAAACATTGAGAAAAAAAATCTGGACATTGAGGTGGAAAACTTAACGAAATGTTATAAGAAAGGATCTTAGTACAGATAGATCTATGTGTCAATACCAAACTTAGCCTATCATTATTAAAGCATTTATAACGTTGTTATAAGGTACAATCATTTTGATCCCCTTTTTTTCTTTTAAAGTAAAAAAAAAGAATTTCCCTACCTACCTACCCACACCTCAGAATGGTGGGTAGGGTTTGGGCAAACAGAAATATTTTTAAGTCTGGCCCTACTGGTAGTAAACTAGAGGCTCACAGGAGCCTGTAATCGCTCACCTGGTTTTCAATTTGATATCTAAAGTTGATAGAAATGGGGGGTGTTACACATACAGAGTTCTTGAAATTTTTTTGGTTGTGTCAGACATTCGGACTGACAACCTTCAAGATTTTGTCAGTCCGAACAAACTTTTGTCAGTCCGAACATTTATAAATAAAATATTATATTAACTTGTTTTTAGCCTTGTGTTTTTTGCATGATTTCACTAGTATTTATGCATTTATTCAGATTCAATTAATAATAACATCATTTGACCATCTAACAAGATAGTTTAGTTGCCCATTACCTACGCTCATTTCTTAACCATGGCCTCTTATCTTTCCATGATTCGAGGAAAAGACGTTTGCGTGTTTCCTCGTATTTCTTTTTTTTATTGACGTGTGGCAATGGGTCAACCTTTCTTTTAACCCCCGGCTTCGCATCCATATGAAACTGTATTGGCCATGCGGCCATCTTGTCAAAATGTCAGTGGGATTGCGTTATATTACATCATGAGTTATTTTACATCTGGTTTACATTAATTATTTATTACATTTATACATTACCTTTTT